>BCLG01000536.1:89987-108031 GCA_001602295.1 Zoysia matrella
TGGTTTAAGTTGCGTGGTGGCAGAGTGTGAGGAGGGAGATAAGGGGGCAACGTTTTGGAGGCCGGCTTGGGTTTCTCAACTCTGACGCCTCCTCAGCTTGACTTATATATAAAGTGTAAAAGTCAGGAAATCAACATATTTTAGTCATGAAAAAATATATCAACGATTACCCTAGGCAACCGCTGCTTTATATTTTTCTCGTCAAAGTGCCTTGCAAACTCATATATGAACGTATTTTATTAATGTGTAACACATGCAAGTTTTAACGTTCTCACAGTACGGGTAACGGGTAGCATTGCTTTAATTCCAGCAATATCTTATAAAATAACACACACAAGAATTAAGATTAAAAATGGTATTTTTTTTGTGGACAATTCTACTGGGATTCACTTTCTCCACGTGTATGCCACTGGTGGTACCAGACACTTGAATGTGTAACGGTCACATGCACAGAGGATCCAAACCCATGTGTTATTGACATATTGGCTCGAATACACCTGGAATATTGTTGTGCCACATACAAATTTTCAGGCATCACGTGTTATTGACAAGTTTGAATGATGGGGAAAATGAGAGACTAGACTATGGAAGCATATGTGGCTTATCTCAGTCTGTTTACTGAATGCTCCATGTTGTAATATTTTTACAATAATTTCGTGATCTCTTACTGTACTACCTTAGGGAGAACTTTCTTTCCTAAGGGATTCAAAAAAAATTTGATTCACCAAAAAAGTTAATCTCATAATTAGATGAACGAGCGATGTATCTTCATGGATGGATCGAAGTTTAAGGTCGGCGCCAGCCAGATGGCGAGAACTTCATGCTGTTGAGCCGTCTGGCCAGTGTCATGTCTGCTCTCAGCGAGGAATTATTCTGTAAAAATGCTTATTGGATCAGGCTGCACACACAACTTTGTTGTTACAATTAAAATGTAAAAACGTGAGCGGTATTTGAAAGTTCGACCATAGGCATGTCAGAAACTCTAGAAACTTTATATATGACGCTAGTTGGTTTAATTTGAACCGACCATCATCATATATGAAAAAACATAGTAGTATTTTTGAATAGCAACTCAAGCCAGGGATAACAAGATACTCGTACTTTGTAGCGTGTGGGCGTGTACTGTATGTAAATGATGCTATACTCCAGGGAAAATGTTTCTACTTCATTTCAAAGCATATCCTGATAAAGTAATTCATTTGTAACAACAAAGCATATTTTAAAGCTGCGACGACAACTTCAGCACCGCCGAAACTCATGTTGCGGACACTAGAGCCTGTTTGTTTGCACTGCAGATTGTGAGAATCAAATGAATTGTGAAAATTCTTCGAATAATTGATCTGTCCAAGACTGGGCCACCGTTTGTCGTTACTACAACGTACCAACCGTTTGCTGAAACTCATGGTACATGGAGAGCGAAAAAAAACGCACCATCAACCACCTCTTGAAAGCGTCAGCCACATTGATCATGTGTAAGCATGCCTCAACCATAAAATTTGTTGCACTATTATATGATGAAATACATAGTTTACTTTCAGCACAGGGAAAAGAACAATCTTCTCTCATTGAAACACATCTGAATCCATCATTTAAGTTCTCGTGTTTCAGCTTTTTTGCATCTGCCTTATTTTCTTTCAATCAGATGGTAAGTTTGATGGAATCTGTCAAATTAAAAGCCTGCAGTTGCTAGAAAAGAACAGTAGGAGTATATTTTGACACGAGTTACAAGAACCTACTATATTACATATAAAACACAAGTATCATACTTCTAAGTTAAGTTTACAACGATTGGGGCCAATGTCCTTGGCTTAAAGTTTAAGATCCAGTAGAACCGCAGAGAGATCTAACAACTTAGTGACCTAACATAAATGATAACCAAAAGGAAAATTAAGCAGCAGTACTCTACAAGACAACTCTGCCAGCTCCAACCAAAGAGTATCATCCAATAATTAACTCTCCACAAGTATTAATTCTAACAACCTAGCATAAGCACTAATGGCACATAATTAAAACTTCCCTTCAGATTCAAATAAGCTCTCAGGACCAAGCCTCTTAAATTCTGAAGGTACCCATACACACCTTCTGAAATCAGACAATCACTGGCAGATTACTAAAGCATCGTGATATTACTGCCTCAAGAGCAGTACTTATAGATGAGAAGTTCCATAATGCAGAGAAGCAGTAAACTGCAGGTCACTTGGTTTGCTAGTCAAGTGGATTTGGTGCTTGGGCATTGGGGTTGCATGTCTTCTGAGTAGAACGGCACTTAACAAGTGGAACCAACGACTGAACTACGTCAGCCATCAGTGGCCTATAGTCTGCCTCTGGTTGAACACACATGGCAGCAATAGCAGCCACTTGAACAGCATCTTTCAACGAATATTGGCCTTCCAATCCAGGATCCAAGATACGCACAACTTTTTCCCGATCAGTAAGCATAGGCAATGCCTGCATTAAACATTTGACAGCTCAGATATATGTTATCATCAAGCACCACACAGTCCCTAGGTAAATAACAGAAGGTAACCTACTGATTTGTTCCTACTTAGTATTTTAATAAATACACGGATGAGAGGCAGTTGGATTCTAATTAAGAAATGTCATCAGTTGGTACATGAAAAATGACAGTATTCACGAAATATAAGAACTTGAGAAACTTAGGTTCTCAAGACTCAAGGAACTGAAATACATGTAAAAACACTATATTCACTCATGGGACAAAACTCAGATATTCTCCAATGAAACGCGTTGTGTCCTAGTATAATGTACACTCATTTGCGATCAAGCGAACATAAATACTATTGTATTATAGGCATGCTCCAAGATGGCAGAGGAAAATAACTGAAACCAAAACAAGCAACCATGTTAGCCACACCAATGTTGTGCTTACCCAGTTAACTAGAACACCTTCACCAGGAGGCCTCTTCATATCAACAGGCACTCTGCCAGTAAGCAACTCCAAAAGCACAACACCATAACTGTATACATCTGATTTGGTAGTCAAATGTCCAGTCAATGCATATCTGGAAAGATTTTTTTAATGTCATATTAGAGATGGTGTAACCAGTATCAAAATAATGATTTTCCGCTAGCAATCTTGACATATGCTCTAAATTAACAATAAAGAAAAAATAAAATGAACATTAGCATGGTCTTACTAATAAAATGAACATTAGCCTGGCCTTACTCTGGTGCAACATAGCCTTGCGTTCCCAAAACTCGAGTTGAGACATGACCACCTGCTCTATCAGATCCAAGCTTGGCAAGACCGAAGTCTGAGACCTTTGCGTGGAAATCCTTGTCTAAGAGAATATTGCTGCTCTTGAAGTCTCGGTGTATAACAGGTGGATTAACTCGCTCATGAAGATATTCCAGACCTTTTGCTGCTTCAAGAGCGATCCTCATTCTTGTAGCCCAGTCCAGTTTTGAGATCCCACCACAAGCACCTATAACAACAATATTGTAGTGCCAAAAAAGTTATTAAGTATTAGGTATTAAATCATTTTAGCTAACTTCAGGGTTTCCATATTAACAAAGAAAAATGAATACAAGTGAATGTGACAGTTCCTGTAACAAGATGTGCCTACAATTGATCATAGTTTGGATAATTTTCATTTGCCATTTTTTCCAAGCTCTCCAAATTATAAAATCTAGGATTCTCACTTCTCATACTACACATTAAATGGCTTAATAAAAGAGCAAATCAAACTATAAGGGTTATCAGTTTATCACTTTAAACAATCAGCACATGAACACTGTAGAAGTATGAAACGTGTTGCCCGTAGCTATCAATCCCTTTGGTCACCATCAGCCAGAATGAATTCAGAGTTTCCTAATGACTGAAAGTGCTCTAAATGAACGTATGAAGAGCCTTTTTCCAGCTCTAAATGGCCTGCATCCAAAACTAAAATCCTAAAAACACTTATATTATTGGATGATACAAAATGGGCACACCTCTTGGATAGAGATGCTCCTGTAGACCCCCATTGGCCATGAACTCATAAACCAGCAGCCGGTGTCCACCTTCTGAACAATGACCAATCATGCTCAATAAATAAGGCGACCGGAGCCTAGTCAGCAGCTCCACCTGCAAAAACATCAGATCATCAGAAAGCATGACATTGAAGTTTCAGAGAGAGGTCTCATCTACCCCGTATCTCTGGGTGTGTTCAGTTGTGCTTCTAATGGCTGGCTGTGGCTGCAGATCCTGTAGCCTCAATGTAATTTTCTGTTGGCGTCTGCAGCGGCAGCCACAGCTGCAGCCGAACACACCCTCAAAATCAACAGTGGTAGAATCAATGGATTAGATTTTAGTAGTACCCAGAAGCTTCCCTCCCACCAGTACCAAGTTTGCATGACTGGTAAAGAAGAGTGATGTTTCTGTGACTTAAATTTTTTTTATGCCATTTATATAGACTAGATTGATCCAAAATCCAATAGCATGCTAGTGGCAGGTCCAATATCCTGCTTGTAGTTAAATCTGTAAAATTCTCTACAATTTGTTGTCAATCTTGTGCTGTAACCCCATAGAAGGTCATTGTTTTTCTGTTGTTAGATTGCTGCCATCGCCAGGGTAAAATAAGACATGGGCAGCATTGGAGAAAACAGTGTCATCTGAGTTTCCAATGAACTGCAAACTGTCCAGCATATAGGAGAAGGTCGAAGTTGATTATACAGTTTAGGTGTTATTAACAGATCCGAAATTTGCAGGGCAAGAAACAAGAAAGTCCAAAATTTGCCAGTCAAACCCCTAGTTTGCCCCAATGTTATCAGCCTTAAGCTCAAGGCAAACCCCTAGTAAGACAACTAAAATGATTTATCCTTCGCAATAAGTTCTTTATGTACATGATTAGTTATTTATAAACTAAATAAACTGGTGAACGAGCTGAAAATCAAAAATGGAATTTCCCCGGAACAGTTGGGTGCCTCACACACAGTTTAAGTGGAGTGATCTTAAGCAGACTTCCAACCCAAACACCCCCACGCACAGTGACTAGAGAATCCCAGCAATGTCTCCGATTTGGACCACATAAACTTCACTAAGATCCAGGATTTCCCAAGTGAAACACGCTTCAAGACGAGGTACATCATTGTCCGCGTCCCCATTTACCCAGCACACGGAGAGACCCGCATTTGCCACTAGTGGCTAAAGACTCCATCGAAATGCAAGACATTTCTTACCTCCATCTCGAACTCCTGCTCGCCCTGCTTCCCGGGTCGGTCCATGAGCTTGACCGCGACCTTCCTCCCGTCAGCGAGCACCCCGCGGTACACGGCCCCGAAGCTCCCCTGCCCCACCATGTGGGCCCGTCCGAACCCGCCCGTGGCCGCGTGGAGCTGCCGGTAGCTGAGCACCTGCACTCCCCTCTCCCCGCCGACCACCACCGCGGTGGCCGCCGCCCCGCCGCCGCTGGCGGAGTTGCTGGACAGGCTCTCCTTCCCCTGCGGCGGCGGCGGTGGAGGAAGGGCAGGGGGAGGGGAAGGGGAGCGCTTGGGGAGGTTGAGCGAATGCAGACGGCGGGAGACCTTACGGGTGATGTAGCAATAGTAGGCGAACGCCGCGATGAGGGAGAGGAGGGAGAGCGCCGCGAGGGAGACGATGACCAGCAGGACCACCGACTCCTCCCGCTTGTACTCGTCGCCGTCGGCGGCCGACATTGGGTGCCTGGGGTCGCCGGAACCCTAGGTTGAGGGGGGTGGTACGGAGGAGGGAGGAATCTAGTGATCTGAGGAAGACAACGCGGGGTTTTGGGGTTTGGGAATTGGGAGGGGGAGTGGGCTCAATCACTGGAGTAGAGCAGGGGGAGGTCATGTCTCGAGGAACTTGACGGTCCCACGCGTCAGGAGCAGAAAAACGGTGCAAAGTATACGAACAAGTTTTTCTTTAATACATCTCTCCTGCTGAATATAATTATATTATCGGTTCATACGTAAATTCTCACAACAACGCATACCTATAAATCAAACCGTACATACAGACCTACAATTATATTTAGGGCTATTTTAGTAAAGCTCTCGACTTTTAATTCTTCAGATTCACTTTTAATTTTTCTGTGGAGTGATTCTGTCGTTGAAAGTGATTTAGTACAGAGAATCATTTCACAGTTTTTTTTAAAGCTCTCAGCTTCTTAGTTCACTTCAAAGAATCATATTATAAAATTAAACAAAAATTACTTCTTTTAAACAATGTTTAACAAAAGTCCTCTGATTTGTGAAACCAACAGCTCTGTTCGATAGGGGCCTTAGTGTTCAACACCATGCCTAGGCACGGAAGCTAGCCGGGTCGGGCCGGCCCAAGGTCCATTTAGCTGGTCAAGCACGACCTAGCTTCGTACGGCCTAACAGTTTTGTGAACCATATAGTTTAAATTTGAAATTAAATTTTATGTAATTTATGTAATTTCTATTTCAAATTTAAAATTTTAGACCAAATTTTAATAAATTTTAACAACTTTTTAAAAAAATAAATAAATAATCTATTTTATCATCTGAGCTCGATGGCATGATACGGACCGCTTAAAATTAACTATGTCATGCTTAAGTCTAAGATAACGGTTGATACAATATGACTTGATTATTTAATGGACTGTGCCAGCTGCAGCGGAGAAGGCATGAGCCTAATCGAGTCCGGGCTGGGTTGGCACGGCCCGTCGACCACCTATACGAATTTATGACCTTATTCCTCTTGCATCGTGTTAATTACCTTGAAGGTTAATAACAAGAGTGATATGACTTACTTCCTCGGTTTCATATTTTTCTTGTCGCTCCGGATAGCTTCGTGGCAAAAGAAAACGCTCAGTTAACTTGTTTGCCCTCAGCTCCTTTCGTTCCATAGCACGGTTTGCCCCCTGCCACAATGCTGCACGGATCAGGGTTAACAAAACCGCGAAACTCAGATGCGGTTCTCGGTGAAATTAGATCGTATCGATTTTATCGGATAATTGATTTTTAAAAAAAAATTAAAAAAATTGAAAGCTTAAAAAAATTTGGAACTTAAGTAAAATCGAGGGTAAACCTGTGAAACTAATGGGTATCATATTTTGAAGCTTAAAAACTGATAAAATCGAAAAACCGATCGATAAACCGGTGAAACAGCTCGATAAATTAGAAAACCCAACCGGTTTTCAAACAAATTTCATTCAAATTTTAATTTTTCGATTTGAAACAGTTTTTTACAGATTTTCACAGTTTTCACAATCTTTGTTAAAGTGGTCCTGATCCATTTTATCGGTTCAAACAAAAAGAAAAACCTTTGGCAGGGATGCGATGTTCTTAGATGCAGTTTCTCTCGGGGTGGTCCAGGATTCCTGGTCATGGGCTCATCGAGAAGTGGAGCGTTGCACTAGATTTGAAGAACTTGGAACGTAGTAGCCGCCTGAAAAAAGTGGTCTCCCTCAACCATCTGAACCGCAGTCCCCGAGCTCCTCCAGGGGATCTGCGTGGACATCGATACAAAAGCTGCGTAAGGACAAGTACGGAAGAAACATTTCTAGCTGCACTTACGATGACAACAAAAAAGGCACACTTCGAATTAAATTACGACGAAAAGATAAACAAAACGAAGAGAGTACAGTAGTCATCCTTTCGTACTAAATTATAAATTATTTTAACATCTTCAAATTTTCATAAATTATAAATTATTTTTATTTTCCAAGATAATTTTTTCGTGATGGTAACGAGTACAGAGTTTAAATTGACATGCGTACTACTCTTTTAATTTCAACCTTTTTATTTTGGATGTCTTGAATAGAATATTTAATTAATTATAAAATTTATGACTATAACTGAGCAAATGTTTAAAGTTGATGTTAATAAATGTCACAGATATGTTTCGGTCCTGCGCACTCTATTATTTTTAAAGCAATTTCTATGTCTACGAATAAATAGATTCCTACATACTGAGAGGTAGTAATGAAATATCGAAATTAGGAGGGTTAGTTGTAAGAATTTTGTATGTTTCATACATAGTTGTACGCCTCTGCGCAAGGATTCCTCCTACTTTCACCAAACACAGTAGTTCCAGGGTATATAGCACAGCTAACCTTTTCACCGTTCCAACAGGATAACGCAAAAGACGTTTTCCTCCAGGCGTACGTAAAAAACACGGCACCGCGCCCGCGCCGTCCTCAGCCTCCACTTTCGCCTACCACCGCGGCCAGCCGCAAGCTGGATCTGCACCCGGGCCCACTTCCTTGAGTACCCTCGCCGCAACCGATTCGGAAGACGCAGGCCATAGACCGGTCAAGGGCACCTCCCTTTCTCCGTCCCCACGCGCAGCGACAGACAGACCGTAGACCGCGACCACGCGCCGCACCGGTGGCCCCGCGCGCAACGGCACCCACGAGGCCGCAACAAATTTTCTCCCTTTGTTAAGAAACGCCACGCGATCGATCTATCCCGCCGTCTTTCCTTAACCTCGACCGGTTCGCCTCGCCTCGCCGTCTCCGCTTCCGCTCCCGAGCTCGCCGAGCAGGCCCCGCGGTTAACGCTCGGATCAGGAAGCAGGAGGATATGGCTGACGCGAAGCAGCAGCAGCAGCAGGCGGCGGCGGTGGCCACAGCCGGCGTCTGGAACACCGTCAAGCCCTTCGTCAACGGCGGCGCCTCCGGGATGCTCGCCACCTGCGTCATCCAGCCCATCGACATGGTCAAGGTGAACCCGTGCGCCGCGCGGCTCCGTGTTTTTGCGTAGCTCTTGTTTCTGCGTGAGCTGGGATCGATTCAGGAGGTGGTTGGGCGGCGTCGTAGATCTGTGGGAACGGTGGATGCAGGCCTTGGTTGAGCGCAGTGGACAGTTGGTACTGAAACGGAGCTGGATGTCCGGATGAGGCTAGCCGTAGATCCGTGGGAATCACAGTAGATGGATCTTAGTTTGGATGGGTTGGTGGGAGTTAGAGCTATTAATTTTCGTTGAGATGCGATCTCATGGGCAACGATAGCAGAATTCGCTCGCTATGGTCGCGTAGGTTGGATCGATGGAGTCTTAAGGTCACTCTGTCTGGCTGTTTAGTTCTCCTTGGTTAGATCTGCGCATTTATGGCGATCGCTGTCTTGATTCTGAGTGGATTTTCGTTTGTAGCAGTTGGTTGATCCAAGCCGTCCTGTTATGTGTCTCCGTTTGGAAATTTTGTCAGTGGCTGACTCGATTGAACAGACTCACAAGGCAATCGGTAATTTATGCGTAGAGGTCCACTCTTGTGGAATTCTTTAAATCGCCTGTCATGGTTTATTATTGGAAATATGAAGCTTGCCACTAAAATGAACCCAAGGTATTAAGGAAAAGGGAAGGAGATCCATGTCTCAACCTATGTCCAGCTTGGAAACTGGCTTAGTAGATGTCTTTGTCATGATGTTGATGTCTTGTATTTTTGTAGGTTGGGTTTCTTTAACACTTGAGGTCTGTCTCCAGTCCATCTTATAATTATTCTTGTTTCTATCTCAGGTGAGGATCCAGTTGGGTGAGGGCTCCGCAGCTCAGGTCACAAAGAACATGCTTGCAAATGAGGGGCTTGGTTCCTTCTACAAGGTTTGTTCTTCTGGCATGCTTATAACATCCTTTACAAAGTCTTTAACACTTAGTATTCTCTTGTGTTAACCCTATGCGAGGTGGAATTGCCATTTTTCTTCTGTGAGATGCCCTTTGTAATTACAAGAATGAAGTATGCACATGGACATGCCACTGCACATACACACAATGTGTTAGATATGATGCCTTTACAATGCAATTCTATTGTTCTGCAGTTGGATATTTGTGTGGGGGGCCTGGTTGCACATATTATATCCATTAAATGTTTGTGATTTTTGTAACCTTAATGCTAGAATCATTGTTTGATTGGAAGGAATACGGTGCATTTATATATGATAACTACATCCCTGTTTTGCACAACACTATGCCAAACTTGTGTTTCACAATTCTTGCTTGGTTGACTATATTGGATTGGTAAGAAGCTCCAATTTCATGAAAATTTTCTTGGCAGGGTCTGTCAGCCGGTTTGCTTAGGCAGGCGACTTACACAACTGCTCGTCTTGGATCCTTTAGGTATGTATTTTTTTTAATTTTTCTACGGGGAAACAGTTTAGATTTAACAATTTGTTCTGTTTTCACAGAAATCTCTTAATTCTGGTCTGCTAGTTGCATATAATCTATAATTTCCATCTTTATATGTAGAAAAAGGGCTGCAGCTGCTATTGTCATTTATGTTTCGTATATCTTGATGTAGAAAATTTTGCTTAGAATTTCTGATGAGCTTCAATCAGAAATACGTGTATTGGCTCCACATGATGAATTTTGCAGTCTTCTGCTAGTTATATTCCATATTTCCATTTATATTAGATGTAAGAAAGGGAAGCAGTTGCTATTTTCATTTATGTTCGATATCTTGATGGCTAGGCAATGTTCTTGGCATCTGATCAAGAATACACTTGTCAGTTCAATTTATGATGAGCTATGCATGCTTATAGTTGAATTATATCAACTTATGATGGTCTTTTGTTATTGACCTTGTAATTGTTACAACTTAACATTATGGTATGATAAGCAATTTCAGTACCTGGGTAGGATTAGTTTTCTTTATAAAGTTGTATTTTATGAAGATACAATTTAAAAATTTATTTTCATTTGTAAAGCAAAGTTTTTGTGGAATGTATTTTTCAGGGTTCTAACAAACAAAGCAATTGAAAAGAATGAAGGAAAGCCGTTGCCACTGATCCAGAAAGCTTTCATTGGTCTTACTGCTGGAGCAATTGGTGCTAGTGTTGGTAGTCCTGCTGATTTGGCACTCATTAGAATGCAAGCTGATTCAACCTTGCCTGCTGCACAAAGGCGTAATTACAAGAATGCTTTCCATGCACTCTACCGTATTACTGCTGATGAGGGAGTGCTTGCACTATGGAAGGGTGCTGGCCCAACTGTGGTGAGAGCTATGGCACTGAATATGGGTATGCTTGCTTCTTACGACCAGAGTGTTGAGCTATTCAGAGACAAATTTGGCGCTGGAGAAGTTTCTACTGTCATTGGTAAGACTCATATCTAACCTTTAGAATTTAGTGGAAGTTGCATGTTATCTTTAGCTTCAGCAAATTGAATTTTGCCTTGCACATGTTTGGGAATGTGATGCTTTTTGCACAAAATATTAAGCTTGCTGCGTAATACTTTGGTTTCAGGAGCCAGTGCTGTTGTTCCATTCACTGATGTCACTCTCAACTTTGCTTTCAGGAGCCAGTGCTGTTTCTGGATTCTTTGCCTCAGCATGCAGTTTGCCGTTTGACTACGTGAAGACACAGATTCAAAAGATGCAGCCTGATGCCAATGGCAAGTACCCCTACGCAGGGTCCCTGGACTGTGCCCTCAAGACCTTCAAGAGTGGAGGCCCATTCAAGTTCTACACTGGCTTCCCAGTCTACTGTGTCAGGATTGCCCCTCATGTCATGGTATACAGGAATACTGACTTGTTGACATTCCATTTTACCTTATCTACAAATCTGCTACTGCTGCCGCATACTCACTAGAGTGCTAATTTGAATGCAGATGACGTGGATATTCTTGAATCAGATCCAGAAGTTCGAGAAGAAGATCGGCATATAAAGCAAGCCAAAAAAGTGGGATCAGGGAGTGATTCACTTCATGAAATTGTTGTTCGACTCGTTTAATAACATTCCAGCTGCTTTGACATTGTGGTAGTTGGTTTGGGTAGACAAATCTTGAACAATTCTTTAGCGTAGCTTACATGTCTCTTGGCATTTACAATAATTGGATCATTTGTTGTATGGGGGCTATTTTTTTGTGGGGTGGACGTGCTTTTGTTTGCTGGAATGCAGCAGACATGAGAAGAGGGGTTACTTTATTGTTGGTCCATTGAATAGGACCTGAAACGGAACAGGACCTGATTTTATACATATTTTTTGCAACTGAAGTTCTTGTATTATTCTTCCATTGCCTGGCTTCTTTTTTTTTTTCCTAGAAGCAATTACTCAAACGAAGTGAAACATTATGCCTATTTATTGGTCCAGCACGAGAATTTGCCTGTTTGTAATAGCATGTTTAATGATGCTCTGTTGTTGTGGAGAAAATGGACAGTCCGGATTACGGACGCCCATGTTTCATCTCGTGCTATCTGAAACTACCACGAATTACTTGGACGCTTGGTCTCATAATGTGCCTCTTGAATTTACTATCGAAGTGGGCGATTTCGGTCAAACATCAGAGTACTACCTCTGTTCTTCTAAAATAATACTTAAATTTAGATAAGGTCAAATTTTTTTAATTTTTATTTAGTAATATCTAAGTAAATTACATAATTTTCAATGTAAAAATGTATTTTTTATGAAAGCTTATTTCGAATAAAAAATATAATTTTTATATAATAAAATATTATTAGTTATACATTATTAATAATCAAGTGATAAAAGTTTAGACTAAATTTAAAATGAAAGAGGTACAAGGAAGTGCTCACGAAGGTCGACAGCCAGAACCACGTCAAGGAGGTCGAAGTGGTTGAAGGAGGGGTTTTGGACCTTGGGTTTCGAAAGTTCCTGGTGCGGATCGAGATTGTAAGGGATGGAGGTGAGGATCATTCGACGATAAGATCGACCGTAGAGTACGAAGTTGATGACGGTGATACAGCCAAGGCTTCCCTCGCAAGTACCGGTTATTTGGCTTCTGTTGCTGAGGCCGTCACTGATTACATCATGGAGCAGAAAAGGTCCGCGCAGGGTTGGAAAGAACAGGCTCGTGAATAAGGTCCCGAAGACGAGGCATCCGGCTGAACTGATCTCTGCAACCATGTATGAAAATCCGGTTTGGTATTTTATTCGGTTCCTGCTCCTGTTACTTATTAGACAATAATCTGTCAATATAATAAAATAAGAAGAGGACACTCATCTTCTTCGCAAATGCCCAAAATAATCTGCAAGTAGTGGTCGTGTTTGGCGTGTATATTTGTGCGCCAGCATTAGTCAGTTATCTTGTAACTTCCTGACGATAAAAAAAAAAACAGCTGAGAGCTCATCAGAGAGCAATGGAGTGGATTATCTCCTACGGATTCATGTTCAGACTCATGTCCGCCAATTTGTGGGAGCCTATGCCGGCTTCCGTGTGAGTCAGCTGGTCTCCTGAAATGGCCTCCTTGAGTTGAGTGCCCTCAATGGTTGAGCCAGCGGAGGAGGCAGATGGCACATGGAACAGTCCCTGCTTCGCACCCTTTCTCTCTGCTCAAAGTCTGAAAACATGGGTCTGTAACAATAAGGAAATGTTCTAGGAATTTTAAGGTCCCCTTTGAATGCGGGAAAAGTTTGTACACATATTTTTGTTTTCTTATGAAATTTCTGCATTCGAAAGACGTCTAAAAGTGCACCTCGGTGTACGTAGCTCTCGCTGGTGCAAGGTTTATACGTAGTCTTTCTCTATATTTATTTTATAGAATAGGCTATCTATTAGGAAATAAAAACAGAAATATTGTCCGTCAGGACAGGGAGATTTCATATGCTTATTTATGTAGTCGTAGCAGTAATTTCATTTTGACGTGTTGAAAATTGATCAAGTCCACTTAATGTTCCCGATCGCCGATGCCATCTACACCATTGAGAGACGCTACTGTTAAAAGAAAAGGACTAGATCAAGTCAAAATATTAGTGAAGTAAATTCTAAAGTATTCCACGACAAAGCAGATCTTATAATTTTAGTCACGCGTATTGTAAATAGTAAACTATGTTTCCCAATAATGTAAATCTAGTAGTTCATGATGTACTATTCTATATCGATTGGTATTCTTAGCACACTACTCTCGATGATACCCCTTGGTGAGTGAGTAAGTCAAACCTCGAGATGCCCTCACCCCAAGCTTGGACGGAGAAAGCTTGGTCCTCAGTACATATCAGCGCAGTGAACTTCTTAACAAGCCAGGCTGTTGACTGGGCTCCTTTGTTAATGAGCTGGCGAAGAAGCAAGGAGTGGCTTCATGGTTGACGCCAACGCGCTAGATTGAATCGAGCTGTATTGGATCTGTTACTAGCACAGATGTTTAAAATAATCTATTTCAACCCAAGCGCACAAATACATCCATTTGAAAGCGGTGGTTCAATCAGGGTTTTAGAAACCGTTCAAAATCGACCGATTTTTATGGTTTTAGATGAAACTGGTCTGATCCGATTAGGCAGTGACCAATTTTGGATTAAAAATTGAACTAAACATTGTAACAAAACCGATTAGCCGACTGGTTTTTGGCACAGTAAAAAACCAGATCCGGACTGATTTCTAAAACCCTGGGTTAAATTCGGTACACCAGTTCATCTATCCTATTTATCTCAATTCAGTACACCACCGGTTCATCATCCTCTTATCCAGTGATACAAACTAATAGGACAGAAAACTATAGGATTAATTTGATACATGCCATTACAATTTTGTGAAATTTAAAATATGCTATTTGGACCCACGTGTCATTCTCTTGCAGGGCCTCATCTGTCATTGACACATAGATTGCATATTTTAAAGTTTACAAAATTGTAATGGTATGAATCTAATTTGCTCAAAACTATACTCGCATCCACGACGGTGGCACTCGAACAACTATGGTACTAGTAAGAAAACAATTTTGGCAAAATTTTCACCGAAATTTCATCTTTTTTTTTGTGGGATCCAAAATAGTTGAGATAGATGAAAGTTTATCGATGACAGTCTATTACCAGTTTAAATTGCTTTGTTTGCATATGAAATTATAATACCTTGTAGAGTAAATATGATTTCTATTGATATCATACAATTATTTTAAGAATCGATTCAAATTAATTTGTTCCACGAAATTTCTGAAACTTATTATTTTTCAGTGACTTCTTTTTTTTTCTTTCTGCAGTACACTTCCATGAATTTAGTGTTCGAGGATTCAAGGTATGGTATTTTGCGAACCCAATGACCATTCACACTTTGTCAAAATGATCTTTCATATATAGTTACACATGCGAATTGATACTCCTAGCTAGCTAGGACAATTTTTTCTTTGTTCACCCCTTGCACACCTGCACACTTTGTATTTTAATTTTTAATAGTTAAACGTTATGCTACTTCCAAAGTTGTTGATCATGTAACAAGGTACTTCTATACACAAAATAGGTTTTCCGGGTCCACACTTCAAGTTATGGGCACTATTCCACAAGATGGTCAGTGGAGCATAAGTGGAGGGACTGGACAACTGATGGCGCGAGGTATTGTTAACCATAAAGTAGTCCAGGATACTGGTGTCTCAAGGATGTATGAACATGATATACATGCTCACTACACTCCGATGGACTCGATGGTAAGTAGTGCCTGGTGCCTGGTTTGATATATATGTTCCTCTTTCTTTCTTTTCTTTTTTTTACCTTTGTTTTAGTTATGGTAATCCCCACTCTATTTTTATCCGCCGAAGATCCTGTGTTAAAAGACACCAAACAATACATCAAACACAGTGATTTGTTTGAAAGACATTGATTTTTTTGTTTGTATACTTATAATGTAGTAACATAACGCACACATTATTTTCTTTGAAAGAACAGTAAGCTTTTGCTTGGGTTATATATGTGCGAGTACGAGCTGTTTAGCTGCATAACGATTGAACACGGTTAGATTGATTTCAGTTGGAATTGTAACATTTGCATGACTAATAGAGATACATATGTAAGTTAGATATATGGCACTGTAGGATCTGCAGTTGCCATTGTTTGAACTTAAATCTGTGACCCATACTGAATAACTACGCGAATATTTGGGATAACACAACTATTAACACTTCTCTTCCTTGCTTTCATCTTGTACCATTTGCAGGCTAACAGGTTCTTGGGTTGCAACCCTTTGAACTGCCAGGCTCGAGGAGTGTGAAATGGGACATGATCTCTCTACACAATACTTCCCTTTTGCGCGTATCCGGTTTGCATGAGAGACGTAGTACCTGCCAAAGTTTACATCTTTTATCTTAGTTTCATTTCATAAAGGAGTAACAGGGATTCTATGTACTCGGATCTTGAAGCCATATTTGCTTTGTTCCCTCAAACTTTAGGTTTTGTTCTGCCATTTCCGTCTTATGTTATATGGTATGTTCAATGTACTCCATCTTATCAGCAATAACGTGGTGACTGATTTGCATGAAAACGAACGATCTGTGCCTTTTACTCACTTTTGTGCTCTCGTCAACGCGGTGCCCTCTCAGACCGTATATGAGTTTACGTAGGGTTGTGGTTTTCGAGCCTCCAAAGTTCAGAATCTGTTACCTTTAGCGTCCTTCCCATTTTCCTAAATACTGTTACGAATTAACAGTTTAAATATTACGTACGATATTATTGTTTATTAAAATAAAAAACGCTCTATCAATGCTAAAATTTGGAAGTAGTATATTGGTAACTACAAATATTTATGATATTAAAAAAATGTTTTGCACTGATGGTGGTTGAATGGAAACTCACCATGAGAGATGATGCCTACAGGATCGCTCGTTTCAAATCTAAAGGCTACAGGATCGTTAGCGAGGACGTTGCCGGTGCCACACGGCCGGCCCACACCGGCTGCCAAGCTTGCAGGTCTGCTAAAGGATCTCGGCCCACTTATCAGCTCTTAGTTTTCTACGGAATGTTTTTAAATCCGGCCGAACAATTATTGAGCCTGTCCAAGCAAAACCCAGTCAACCATTACCACTTGGCAACTCCAACACATATCTAAACACATGAGTATATGAAGTTTTGATATCTAAACACATGAGTATACGAAGTTTTTTAGACCTCGGTCCTACAAAATTTCCTTCCATAATGATAAATTTCCTTCCATGACCATGTGCTTCGTTCGCGCACCAACATTGGAGAAGTTTAAACGCTGAGAGCAAACGTTTGAATCCAGTATACAGATCGACCCGTGGTTGTATGTACATTATTGTGGTGCTATATATCTTTCATACTTCCTTGTTACATCAGGCATGATGCCATTCCGCCATCACATATCCATGGCCGGCCACTTACCCTCTTCATACTCGCTATGACAACAGTGCCGTGCACGAAGCCATCGACTAACCATGCACAAAACAAAACTACTATACAGAGCTTAAAAAGAAAACAGGTAAAAATACATATTCTTTCGCGAACTTTGCTACGCATATATCGCAAAAGAGTCGACCGGCCTCGTGGCAACCCCAGCTGAGCTCGCCAGGTTAGCTCATCGCCGCGGCGGCGGTCTCGAAGTACCCGAGCCGGTTCTCCGACAGCTTGGTCCGGTACGCGGACGACTTGTACTCCCTCCACGTGAACTCCCGGTACCATCTCCGTCCTCCCTCGCCGACCATCTCGGGCAACGGCGCGAGCCGCTCCCTGGGCGGCGGGCCGCCGAAGAAGATGACGGAGACCCTGGGCCGCGCGGCGCCGCACCCGCCGACCACCACCCGGTGCCGCACGCTGCGGAACCGCGCGTTGGTCATCACCTGCAGGGCGTCGCCGACGTTGACGAAGAAGGAGGTCCCGTCGGGCGGCGGGACGGCCACCCACGTCCCGTCGCGCAGCGCGATCTCCAGCCCCGCCGTCGCGTTGGACCGGAGCACCGAGACCAGCTGCGGGTCCGTGTGCTCGCCGAACCCCGTCACCCGGCCGCTGTGTTGCTGGTGATGCGGCCGGGTCGGATGATCGGGCCGCGGCGGGTAGTGGTTCACGCGAAGGATGGAGTCGCTGTCGGGGTCTGTCACCAGCCGCGCGAACGCGGCCGGATCGGTCAGGCCTAGGCCCTCCGCCATCAGCTCCAGCACCGTGCAGGTTAGCTTCCGCACCGCCGCCGTGTACTCGTTCAGAAGCTCGCTGACACACACACAATTTGATCAAAGCCGGCGTCAGTGGAAAATACATCGATCGATCATATTGCAAACAGAAATTATATATCAATATCAATGTTGATAAGCAGGTGGACGCGTCAGCACAATACAGGTAACAGTGACATCTGGATGCTTGATTAAGAAAGCAGGAAACATGCAACAGGCAGGCTGGCATGATGCTGTCTTGGTTAAAAGAAGAAAAGATTACCCGGGGGGGGGGGGGGGGGGGGGGG
>BCLG01000536.1:114141-143049 GCA_001602295.1 Zoysia matrella
TTATATACCTAAATATTAAAATTGAAACAAGTAAACAAACATCCAAACGAAACTAATGAATCTAAACAAGGTATAAGTGACTTTGAGATAATCAATACTCTCACACAAATTTTGCAAGACGACACACAAGTTTTAGATATGATTCAAGTAACCTTTAACTTTTTATGGTGAAGAACGAAAAACTTCAATTTTTAATATTAATATATTATTTTTAAGTTAATATTTTTGTTTAGACCATAGCGTTAGCACGGACATCAGAACTAGTTCTAGTTTATTTTTAACCAAAAGTTTCTTGTTCTAAGGACAATAAGTTTAAAAACAAAAAAATGAAATAACTTTGGGGAGATAATAATTTTTATTACAACAAACAGCACGACCATGGTTCCACACTACATAAGCGAGTCAAAACCTAACTTTTTTTTCCATATTATTAAGCCTTAGATAACTACCACATCCATGTATCCTCCAATTCCAGCCCAAATCGTCCAAATTACTACTCGTATTTACTAATCTCCTTCCCTAATAACCAATCAAAGAAACAACAAACGCTAATTTGCTAATAATTCTAGTTTCTACCGTGCAGCTTCGTCACACGTTACAGCTGCGCCTCAAGATCCCTTTCCCCGTCGTCCGCCGAGCTCTCATGCGGCCGCCGCGACGTCGAAGTCGACGCGCGCGCCGCGCTGCCATCCGGCTCCTTCTCTGCGCAGCCGTCGTCGGCCGGCCTGACAACCACCTCGGCGCGGCACACAGGGCACGTCGAGTGCTCCCTGAGCCAGACGTCGACGCACCCGCGGTGGAAGACGTGCATGCACCTGGGCAGCCGCCGCGCGGCCTCCCCATCCACCAAGGCGCCCAGGCACACCGCGCACTCCCGCTCCTCCTCATCGTCCACGTCCTCGCCGTCGCCTTTCCGGTACACGAACTCCGGCAGCGCGGCGATGGCGTCCGCGTCGAGCCCCGCGGACCGCTTCTTGTCCGTCCCGGGCGCTGCGTCCGCCGCCGCCGCGTTGCTCTCGGCGCGCTGCACGAGGTACCACCGGATGGCGCAGAGGACGAGCAGGATGGCGAGGAGGGAGCCGAAGCTGATGCCGAGGACGACGAGGTACGAGGTGGCGGTGCAGCAGGCGCGCGCGTTGGAGGCGTCGTGGCGGGAGGAGTACGGCGAGCCGGCGGCCGAGAGCGCGAAGCAGGACTGGTCCGCGGGGAGGCAGTCCGACCCTGCCGTGGAGGAGTTATCGGCGCCGGAAGACATGGCGTCGGGGGCGTGAGCCGCGGCGTCCGGAGGACGGGGAGGAGACGACGACGACGACGACGACGTGGACGGTGGTCGTGATGGCATCGCGGGTGCGTAGGGGTAAATAGAAGGCGTGCATGCTCAGGTGGAGCTTTTGAAGGGCGGGCTGCATGCCTTGGCTCGGGCAGTGTGCCGCGAGCGAGTGAAGTGCGGGAGAGGCAGGGCTCTTGGGGTGGGGAGTGGAGATACGTTGATCGCCACGGCAAATACTGTTGACAAGAATAGCTTGTGGTGCTGTGGCCGGTCTAGAAACAAACAGCATCACTCTCTTCCTCTTTTATCTCTACTTAAAAAGCTACTATTATATTGCAAAGATCTTCAGGCCTCATATCATTATTAATTTTCCTGTATTAAGAGATGTCATTATATCATTGTTAATGTTTTTTAAATGAGATTTCTCCAGCTTTTACAGAAAGCCTATAGGATATCTATTTTAACCACTATGACAGCTATTAACTGAGCAACCACTACTAGAAAAATAGATTTTCCCATTTGTCCCAAACACACGGGAAAAACCACGTAACAGGGAAACATTTTCCCGTGTGTTAAAACAAAAACACACGAAAATAGGTACATGGGGAAGAAAGTTTTCACCGTGTGTTTTCGTGCAAGTACACGGGAAAGACCTATTTCCCTAGTGTTCTATCTTCCTAATGTGTTGTGTTGACATAGTAGGAAGTTAAAATAGTTTATTTTAAAAAAAAATGGACATCTTTCTAAAATTTAATCCCAATTTGTGGCAGCCCAAAGCTCAATGCAAACAAAATGTTTATTGAGTTTAATTTTTGTTTTGATTTATTTGTCCTTAGCCAAAATGTATCAAACTCATTTTAAAATTTTATACAATATTTTATCTTATTTTATTTATTTTTAGTTCATTTTTCTCATAACGGAACATACTTTTTTCCAAAGAAAAAAATATATACAGTGTTGCCAATATATTCCATTGTTGTATTCTTGTATTTTATCCTTAATTTAACAATCACATTTTGAGTCCACAATTGTTAAATGCGACAGATAAATTAGTTTCTTTACAAACTTAAAATGTACTTTTTGCCTTTTTTTAGTTATGACTTTATTTGATTATATGGACAGCTTAATTATTTGTCATTTATTAAAATGATTTTGTCTTATTGCTTATATTTTTCTTCGGTTTAGTTATTAGCACTTACATTTTTGTTATTAATACAACACTTAAATATTGTTATTTGTTAATATATTTATTAAACAAATAACAAGAAAATCTAATGCTATGAGTACATTTGCATTGAAGAAATAATTAAAGGTTATTTGTATTCATTCCCTTAAAATGATTAAATGAATGACTTTGTTAAACTATAATTCAAGCTAATATTTTTATAAAATAAAATATATCTAGGACTAGTAGTGCTTTCATATCTATTTTTATTATTTATAAAATTTTTAAACCTCTAATTTTGACTATTATTATCAAACCTCTATTTATGATGTTATATTGGCCTACGCAAGAAAAAGAAATAACATTTAACCTGTCGACATTACGTAGCACGACATCAGCCCTGATGAAATTTTGTGGATAAACTCAAAAATTTTGTCACAGGCTCAATCCAACTTTCTCACTGAGCTGGGTTAATTAATATGACGGGAGGAGTTAGGTTGAATTTAGTATAGGATATAGTGGGTTGGCATATTTGGGACTAATTATCATATTTAATTTGGGTTGGGGCGGATATGAATGGGCTTACAACCATTAGCATGCCTAAATGCAATGCATGTGTTGTAGTTTGGTTTCAAATACATTTTGTGAACTCTAGTTTATGATTTTCCTCTAATTTTATGAAACATAGGTTGAATAAGATGGATCATCTCAGAAAAAAGAATACGTCCCTTGACTCGTGTGTGTGAATTTATAACACAATGAATAAGGAAGTAAGGCCAAGATATTTTTTCATAATGTAAGTTGGCTATCACTAGGAATCTAATATCGTTCTATGAGTATGCCGCTTTTTATTTTTTAAAACTTATCAACAAAAAGCTCAAGGTGCATTTCATTATAGAGATGATGGGTGCATAAAGGCTTATTGGTGATACATGTGGAAACAAATTAGTGGATGGTTATTGAGCAAAGAGCAAGGCTGGAAAGATCTTAAGACCCCCTTTGGAATGAAGAAATTTCTCGATTTTTGTGTTTTCCTGTGAAACTGAACTGATTCTGTGGCATTCGTATACGATTCCGGTCCGTGTTCCAGAGGAGGCCTAAATTAATTTTCTCAAAAACAGCGCATGATTATCCTTAGGGAAAAATCAACTTCCCAAATATTGAAACATGGATACAGGTCCATAGTTTTCTCTTAGCTTTGATTCTCTCGGATTTCTTGTAACACTCACTAAACTTTCATTTGCCTATTATGCCCTAGGCAAGGCCGGCTCTAACATTTTTGTGGCCTAGTGTGATATCGATCGGGTTTAGGGGCCCTTCGCATCATTTATAATATAGTTATCAAAAAAAATATTATTTTAACTGCATTAATTATAATTTACTTGTAACAAAAACATTAGCCTCAAATATCATGATATTTAGAGTATTTGTATTACTTAAACACTATTTATGATTAGCAACAAAGGATCCCAACTTGCTTTGTTAGATTTTTTAGCCCCAACTCTCTTTGTTCAATGAAAAAAAAGAAAGAAAGCAGCTCACTGCCTATTCGGACAACATGATAAAACAATGATCTATTGCATTGCCTAGTGGGCCTTTTTCACTTTGTGGTTCTGTGATCCAAACAGCAAAGTTACTAGGCCTGTCAGATTTTTTTGCCCTTTTGCCACCTTTCTTCTTCGTTGGACACCACTAAGAATAGCAAGTTCGAACATCGACAACTGAGCTGAGCTCGGGTGGCTAAGGCCCACTTTATTTCAGCTTTTCAGAAAACTGAGAAGGCTGAAACAAACAAAGTTTTGAAAAACTGTCTTTCAAAATACTGAAAAGCTAGTTTTTGCTGAAATGAACTAAAAACTGAAAAGCTCACTGAGAGCTGCTTTTTCAGCTTTTGATGTACAGAGAAGCTAAATGTATATTACAAAAGCCAACATCTAAATTTCACCAGTCAGTTTTTCAACTAGTCACTAGCCAGCTTTTTTAAAAGCTTAAAAGCTCCAGCTCAAACAAAAGCTGCTCCGACAACCAAGGCGACTTTTTTTTTTGAACTGCAGCCCATGCGGCTTCGAATCCTAGAATTCACACTCGTGTGTCTCACGTGGGTTGATCCTTAAATAATACTCCTTCTATTCTTAAATTGATATTAACTATTCGTCTTATTAAAAAAACTTACTTGAATATGTAAAATTTTAAATTATAATTCAAATAATTTTAATGATAAATTAAATTATATTAAAATATATAAAATATATCTATTTTTTAAATAAAATAAATGATAAAAATTGAATTTAAAAATCAATGATGACATTAATTAAAAAACAAAAACAAAGAGAGTATTTCACCAGTTCTAAACAGTACGTTGAGCTATAAAGTAACTGCAACGCCTAGTAGGATGGGGAAAGAGGGAAAGATGGCCATCTTGAGACGTGGTTGCTCCCTGTTGCCTGTCATTCAACTCATTCCGAGTATTTATTATAGAAATGCACAGAGGATGTGTCATACTGGGCCTTACGGCTAGCCCACTGAAATACGTGCATCTAAGGTTAATAAGATCTGAATTTCTTTAGTTAAAAACTAAATTAAAATTTTAAATTCCGTCCACTTTTAAAAAGCTAGTTTTTAACTTAGAGACATTTAGAGGGTAACCTCATGACCCGTAGTTTCACCCCCTACTTGCCAATACCCGATGAGATGGCCATCTCGCCAATGCAGCACCGTTGCTTGATCACATGATTGTCGACCATCGCTCCTGGAGCCTCTGCTTCGGGCTTCCGCTGAATACCAATTCACGGCGCGGACTCTGGTTCCTTCCCCTTGTGCGTTTCTGTCAGTCGCCGCCGCTGATCGGTGGGCTGGACACCGCCGCTGATCGGTGATCGCCCATGTCGACTGTTGTTCTGTGCTCTGCTTCGGGTTTGTTGTGCACGCGCGCTGTCCAAAGTTGCCGTCTCTGCTAATCCGTAGCCAGCCAATCAACCAGGACAATCGGTTCGAGCGATACCAGATAACCAGAAGCTCCTTCTGTCGGGGAAAAGATTGGGACCTCAGATGTGAAAGAAAGCGATCCAGAGAGATGAGAGAACAAAGAAACGAACACCTTCCACGCTTCGTGTGGGGACCGAACTAAAGGCCTGGAGCCCAAAACCACAAAGGGTTGAAGGTTCCCAAAGGAGTAAGGCAACTTCTCAAGCTAACATCTTTTCTTTCTCTCTCTCTCTCTCTCTCTCATCAGCCCTGAAGAGAGGGGGGAGAGAGAGCCCAGACAAGGGATAAGTCCATGCCAAAACTGGTACTCAACAGGCTCCTTAATACGCATGCCGTCTCAGTTTGGATCATCTTTTTTTTTTCTCCGATACCGATCTGATTTGATTAGGCACTGATTTATCGTCATCGAGTGCGGATCCTATCGAGAATCATGGAGTACACCTAGTCAGACTCACCATGTACTCAAATTTGACCCCTGCTAGCTAGAACCTGAAAACCGACCAATGGTTTGTCGTCTGAAGCCTGAAGATTCGATCGCCATTACCGTGCACCCATCCTCCTCAGTGCCATGGTACGGTGAAGCAAAGCAGTCGAGGACTTGCGTCGAAAGCACGGCACGGAGGTACTCCATGCGGTCAGTTTCCTTCCTCCGCCTGGGTTCCTTCGCAGGAAAGTGGAGGGATATCATGCCTTTTCGATCTGTCTGTCCCCGGCCAGTTTCGACATCGAGATGAGCTGCTCATGTGAGGAGCTGTCTCACGTAGCGCGTCCCCTGCTTTCCCCCTTTTGATTTGGAGGCGCATAGCAGCTGCTTTTGCCGGGAGGATCCTTAGGCCATACTAGCTTCTGAGTGACCTTATAATGACCGTGTAAGTTTCTGAAAGAAATGTTGAGCACCGCTGTCAGCAAAAAGAGACATACAGCCGTCAGGAGGAAGCTGGTGCTGGAATTACAAATTTCAGAGAACTTTGCTTTTTCATGGTAATGTTACCTTATATGATGATAAAGATTTTTGTGTATGTTTTAGGAAGTGATCAGACTAACAACGAGACGCGTCGTCATTGAACCGAAGAATATGGAAGCTCGAATCGCGTCGCGCGTAGTACCAACTACGAATACGTCGCCCGTCAGTGCCATTCCAGGCCGGACAGCGACGCCCCCAACCGCCGTCCCCGCGGCGCCTATAAATCCCTCTGTCCGTGCATCCACATGGCCGCACAGCCCAGCCACGGGTCGCCAGCCCGCACGAGCGCTTTAACTTCGGCTCACATTACACTGGTCTCGCCGCCGTCTCGGAACACACGATTCCGTCCAGAGCTAGTAGCTACGGAGTAGCTAGTTTCGCAGACAGAGGCAGGTGACGACTGACGATGGGCAAGGCGGCGCTGTTCGCGCTGGTGCTGCTGTGCGCCGCCGCGCTCGGCCAGGGCCGGACGGTGGCGCGGCGGTACAACGCGGTGTACAGCTTCGGCGACTCCATCTCCGACGCCGGCAACATGTGCGTCGGCGGCTGCCCGTCGTGGCTCACCACGGGGCAGGCTCCCTATGGCGAGACCTTCTTCCACCGCCCCACCGGCCGGTGCTCCGACGGCCGGGTCATCGTCGACTTCCTCGGTACGTGTTTGCTTAATTCTTCAGTCAGTATCATCGAGCGAAGCAGCTTTTTTTTAGTTAGCTGTTCGCCGTCTGAACTCGATCGAAGCCGCCGACCAAACTGATGCATTCACGCAGCCGAGCACTTCGGTCTGCCGCTTCCGCCGGCGTCCAAGGCCGGCGGCGACTTCAAGAAGGGCGCCAACATGGCGATCATCGGCGCCACCACCATGAACTTCGACTTCTTCCAGTCCATCGGCCTCAGCGACAAGATCTGGAACAACGGGCCGCTCGACACGCAGATCCGGTGGTTCCGGAAGATCCTGCCCTCCGTCTGCGGCAAGGGTACGTACCGTGTTTTATGTTTACTCCCGTCCACCACTGTATTAACAAGCAGCCAACAAATTATACGGTGTACCTAACGGATCGAGGTCCGAGTACGAGCTTACTCCAGTACGTAGGTTATTTAGGATCCAACGACTTCCAAAATTTCCCAATAACTGCGAGCATTATTTATAATTTTTGGTCGCGCGCGGTTGATTAGATTGCAAGCACTACCTGTCCAAGTCCCTGTTCGTGGTCGGCGAGTTCGGCGGGAACGACTACAACGCGGCGCTGTTCTCCGGCCGCACCATGGCCGAGGTGCGAGGCTACGTGCCGAAGGTCGTCAGCAAGCTCATCCACGGCATAGAGGTGATTGATCGAACTGCAGTGAACTCCACGCACGGCTTGCGTAACTATAACCATATACGCTAAATTTACTTGCATATATATGACTGCAGACGATAGTCAGAACCGGGGCGGTGGACGTCGTGGTTCCAGGGGTGCTGCCGATCGGCTGCTTCCCGATCTACCTCACGCTGTACGGCACCTCCGACGGCGGCGACTACGACGGCGACGGCTGCCTCCGGAGCTACAACGGCCTGTCCTCCTACCACAACTCGCTCCTCAAACGGAGCCTGGCCAGCCTGCGGAGGACCTACCCGCGCGCCAGGATCATGTACGCCGACTTCTACTCCCAGGTCATCCACATGATCCGGGCGCCTCAGAAATTTGGTGAGTATTTATTTAAATAAGCTTTTCATTTTCGTTTAGCCGTTTTTCATTCTGTTATTTTGTTTCGGGATCCAGTTAGCTCTCTTGAGAGGCACGAGTTAGCACGACCTTGTTGACGCTAAGGTATCAAAGACATGCCACATGCTACTGCCTAGTATGCGTAACATTTTCCATCTGGTTGCATTAGAAGAGCAATATTCCAGTTTAGATGACATGCCTGTCCCGCGCAGCGAGGCAAAAAAAAATCCTCCAGGCCATTCGCTTTGTGTCCCAGATTGGAATCCTGTTGGCCTAGCTGAGCTGAAGTTCCTGAGACGACGGCATGTTCAGCCTAGCTGCCTAGGCAGCGTCTTCGTCAAGGACGCACACGCATCCATCCAAAGCGTGTTGTGGGTGTGTTCAGCGGCGGAGCGTGAATCTAAATAGAGAGAGGTCGACTGCTATAGTAGCTTGTCAACCTCTAGTCGGAAAAAATTTGACAGTCATAAACAACGAGGTGAGGGAGGAAAATTTGAAGCAGATCATTTTCATGTGCTGCCATCAATCAATCTTCACGTTTTTTATCTTGATTTTACACCTTTTGTCATTGCAGTGCACTAATTTCTTAAAGAAAATTCGGCCCAGTTTGGCCTCCATGAGGCTCCGCCCCTGGGTGTGTTATAAAGCTTAGAGACAGCCATGGTTCACAAAACCGCTCGAAAACCGCGGTATCAAACCGCTGGAGTTTGGTTTTTACGGTCAACCGGTTTTCGTTTTAAAAATTTAAATTTTTTTTGAAAATTTGAAAAAATTTGAAAATTCGAAAACCGCTCAAACCGAGCGGTTTACCGCAAAAACCGTTGAAAAACCGCTCGAACTGATTTGATTTCAAATTCAAAAACGGTAAACCGTAAAAACCGCTCGGTTTTCTCTCAAAAATTTGATTTTTGAATTTGTTCGGTTTTTTAACGGTTTTCGCGGTTTTTACGGTTTTGTAAAACCGCTCTCCGCGGTTCAAACGGTTTTTGAAACCCTGGAGACAGCATGCATTGAAATATTAAATATACACTGTAGATTCATAGCCTCCCCTTTAATTGGTGAACCATGCATGGTCCTTGTTAACTTAATAATTTGGGAATCAGTGCCTCCTAATCCAGTTGCCGTGTCCTTTAATCATACAACAAGATGGTCAGTATTGCAGTTAAATAAATATAAAGCCTATAATTGTAGGCATAATCTCAGAAAACACCATATAATACTGACATCAAACCTCACGTAGCAGCATTTTGATCTGCATGCAGCGACGCGCGAAATTCACAAAGATACTCCCAAAGCGAAACAAGTTTGTAGAAAAGAACACAAAGAGGCACATGGTCTTGTTTCCACGCACCCCTTGTTAATCTCGCCCCAATCATGTTCCTAGTGAAGTGACCTGAATGATCTTGTTGCTGTCGTGTGCTCGATCATGTTAATTTCAGGTCTCAAGCACGGCCTGAAGGTGTGCTGCGGCGCCGGCGGGCAGGGCTCGTACAACTACAACAACAAGGCGCGGTGCGGCATGGCCGGGTCCAGCGCCTGCGCCGACCCCGGAAGCTACCTCATCTGGGACGGCATCCACCTCACGGAGGCGGCCTACCGCGCCATCGCCGACGGATGGCTCAAGGGGCCCTACTGCACCCCGCCCATCCTGCGCTGATTAATTAACTTGGTTGGCTGCGTGCATGGAGTTAACAGCGAGCGAGCATTCATGCGTGGGTGCGTTGAGATGCGTGCTCTTTGGTTCATTGTTATTAGGGCTAATCGATCGCCATGTGGAAACCGCTTAGTTAGTTTGATGATCTCAAATGTTCAAATAAAAACCTTTTTTTAATCGTTTGAAATGGAGAGCTTGGACGCCAAAATGGTTTTTTTTTTCCTGTTTGTCCCTCCGCCACCACAACGCGCCGAAGCACCGGCGGTGAGCTCAGGGAGGTGAAGGCGCCGTTTCTCTTTCGTTCTAGATGGGCTCGGCCCGTTGTCCGTGGGCCGGGAGATCGTCGGATGTGTCGGTGTCGCCGGGCTGGACCAGGTTCTTGATTCAGATGTCGCAGCGACGGGCCGCGCGCGGGCTGAAAAGCTCGCTCGATCGAGTCGCCGCAAGGCTCAAGCGCGCGGCAGAGGAGGCCGTCGCTGGGCACGAAGAAGCTCGACCTGGTCGTCAGCTGGAAAAAGCTCGATTCTGCAGCCCGCAAGCTCGACCGTTCGGGAATCTGTACCAAACACGTATCCTTTTTGGCTGGTCAGCAGGAGGCCCAGAACAGCGCCCGTCAATGGAACCAAACGCTCCCTCAGGCCTCAGCTCATGCCACATCTGGAGTACTCTGTTTCGGAATTGGACCAAAATGGATCTTCCCGAAGCAAATAACTTTCCTTTCGGCATGTGCTCAAGTTTATTTCAAGGTGCCTAGAAAGGTGTTATTACAACAAAGTCACTACCATATCCAGGTGCTACCAATTTCATGATAGTTGTGATGTGGTGGCATTAGTCGCTTCTTGGACGCCAAAGGTTTATCACGCTCTGTGAGTACGAGCTCCCTTACCAGTTACCACCATCATGCTCTAGTCCTTTCCCACATTACCAGAACTGAGCACCACTAGTCGGTTCCAAAGGTGCTGGGATCGACTGCCGTGTGTTCTGGTCAGTGGTCACTGCCCGGATGAGCTCTAGACCTGTCTGCTAGTGACCTAGCAGTGTCGGGCAGTATAGCAGGGGATCCGGTTCCGTTCCAAAGTGGCTACTCAATCAGGATTCAGGTGTTCCCAGCAGCTCCTTAGATTGATCACCCTGCGAGCAAATTGACCGCCTGCTTCTGCAGTACTCCTGCTCCTCCGCTGACTGCTGCTGCTCGCGCGCGTTCATGGAGCACCTGTTCCCTTTGCTCGCTGTGGCTCTCCTGCATCATGGCGCTGCCGCCGGAGCCGAAGACCCTGCAGCAGGCTCCTCGCTTCCACGGTTCGACGCCATCTTCAGCTTCGGCAACTCGTACGCGGACACCGGCAACTTCGTCCTCCAGTCCGCCGGCCTCCCCGCCATCCCGTTCAACCACTCGCCCTACGGCCAGACCTTCTTCCAACGCCCCACCGGACGGCCCTCCGACGGCCGCCTCATGATCGACTTCATCGGTACGTAGTAGTACTACTTGTACTTGACACAGAACAGCAAATCGATCGATGCCTCTGTGTTCTTACCTAATAGTGTGTTGTTGCAACAGCGGAGGCGGCAGGGCTGCCCTACCTGCCGCCGTTCCTCCTCTCGAAGCAGCAGCAGCAGGAGCGGAACCTGAGCCGCGGCGCCAACTTTGCCATCGTGGGCGGCACGGCGCTGGACGAGGGGTTCTTCCTCCGCCGCAACGCGTCCAGCGTGCCGCCGTTCCGGAGCTCCCTGCGCGTGCAGATCGGCTGGTTCCGGAAGCTGAAGCGCACGCTCTGCAACGCTACCAGTACCGCCGGTGAAGGTGAAGGGTGCCAGCGACTGCTCGCGAGGTCGCTGTTCGTGGTCGGCGAGCTCGGCAGCAACGACTACGGGTACATCCTCGCCGGCGGCGGCAGCCTCCAGGAGGCCAAGGCCTTGGTGCCGGAGGTCGTGTCAGCCATCTGCAAAGGCGTCGAGGTACGTGTTTTCGATATTTGCATCTCACATTCCTTGGGATTGCATCGATCTCGAGTCCGCAAGTTGTCGCCATGAGAGACACATGCCACGCCATGATACGGATCGCGTGCGCGCTTGCAGAGGCTGGAGGAGGAGGGAGCACGGTACGTGGTGGTGTCGGGGACGCCGCCGGCGGGGTGCATGCCGATGGCGCTGGCCAAGTACGGCCCGGCGGCGAACGCGACGACGACGGGCTCGGGCCGCGACCGCGAGTTCGACGCACGGACGGGGTGCCTGCGGCGGCTCAACGGGCTGGCGCAGTACCACAACTGGATGCTCCGGGAGTCCGTCCGCCGCATGCGCGGCAAGTACCCGGCGACCACGCTCGTCTACGCCGACTTCTACAAGCCCGTGGCGCAGATCGTCCGGCGGCCCGCCAAGTTCGGTGAGTCCTCGCCGTCACCGTCGTCGGCGTCGGCGACGGTAGAAAAATCTCAAATCCGTTTTCTTATACGATCACGCAGTAGATTATGCATGCATCGACCGAGCATCACAGCGGTGCACGTGACTAGCTTCTAACCACGAGTTCATGAAAGCGCTGAGTCTCCCGCCATGCTGCTGCACGCGAAGATATGCATGCTAGCTGGTGATCGGTTCACGAGGTCAACACATGTTGACGAAATCGAAAGCAACGCATGACAGCATTAACAGCGTCACTTATGCTTCCAAGAGTAGTTTGTGTTCTTCAAATTTTCAGAATCTTAATGTACGGCATTCCATAATTACTTCTACTGTTTTAAAATTGTTGCCACTGTTTACATTTAAACTAGTTTGAGACAATAATTTTAGAACAGATGAAAGATATGTACTCCCTTCAGTTTCATAATTCTTCGAAAAACATTTGAGTCAGACATTAGAAATATAACTTACAAATAACTTTAAATTGGTTAACTTTAAAAATGTGAAAACTATACGAATAGAATTATCTCAAAACACTCTTTCATAAAAGTATATACATATATATATATGACACTTTTAAATAAAAGCTTATAAAAAAATAGAAGTCAAAGTTGCATTTTGAAAACTGTGTCATTTTGCAAAACATCAAAGAATGATGAGACTGGAGTGAATAGTAAAAGTTGGAAGCGGCACATTTGAATCTTTTATTTAAGCTTGGTAACCGAGCGGGCCAATGTAGTCGGTCAGCAGTGATCTTGTTGGGTCTGTCTACCGCATGTCAGTAACCAGTAATCTGATGCAAGGTCAAACTATGGAATCTTGGAGAACCTGAGATTTAATGCAATGTTCCAAATAGCGGACCTGAATGAATAATTATTGCAAAGCATTGTCATACATAAAGTGTTATTGACTTCAGGTGAAATTTCTTGTTTGGGGGCCTCGTGGTTTCACCAAGCGGTCCAAAATAATGACCAATATCCTCTAAAAACTGCTACTACTGGGGTAATTTTAGAATTAAGTATTTATTAATTAATAAATTTACGTACCTACGAACGAATAATGAACAAATTGTTCCTTAGATTTATAACATAAGGGATTAATGAGATTAGTAATGTGATTATGAAAAAGGACTAATAAGTATTGTACCGTTCTATTTTTTTTTTCTGATTTACCCTTGGCCTTGCAAAATACTCGTATTAGCCAATACTGGTGAGTACAAGAAAAGCAGATCTACATCATAAGACTAAAATACTTGCGAGTAGTTTTTTTTTTTACTTAATGCTTGCGACTAGTTTTGAGAAAATAATGACCATTATTTTGCATCATAAAAGTTCACCACACCCTGGTTTCAGACCATTTACCATTCATTAATTGTTCATGCCAATCAATGAGTTCAAACTCCCGCTTGTTTCTGAATATAAATATTCAATTGCTTGCCGTTGAATACTTGTTTCATTGTTCAATTTGCTTCGGTTTGCAGGGTTCACCGATGAACCGCTCCGAGCGTGCTGCGGCGGCGGCGGTCAGTACAACTACAACCCTGAGGCGGCCTGCGGCTCACCTGGGGCAACCGTTTGTGAGGACCCTTCCGTGTACTTGCACTGGGACGGCATCCACTTGACCGAGGCCGCGTACAAGTACATCGTCGACGGCTGGTTGGATGGCGTCTACTCCTACCCCTCCATTCTCAACCTGACGCAGCATCAGAGTGGTGAACACCTAGTCTAAGTAATTGGCAATGTCAGAATAGTTTAATTTAGATATGAAACACATCATTTCATCCCTTCATACTCCATTCTGAAATTGATGACTCAAGCAATTTCAGAACGGAAGGAGTAACTTTTTTGTCACGTCGTTGGAATTAGCTTTGTGTCACCTAACCATTTAATAAAAATATGTAAAACCTCTGATTAGGAGAAGGAAAAAACTGTACTCAGCATGGATGAGCAGAGTTCGAAAATGACTCCTGCTACAGTTCCGGACGTGATCATGGGCCAGCTTGGGCGTGGGTCACCACTGGAGCGAACCGCTCCAGACCCATCGATCCAACAGTCTCTTGCGGGTCACCGTGGAGAACCATCCTTTATTTTCTGGATGCCCTATAGCTCCATTGGATATCACGGATTTACTTGCTGAACTTCTGTTGGCTGACTGCTTACTGGTTTGCCTGGGGCCCCAGATTGCTGTCTCATCCGCTGCCACCAGCGATTCATGTTTGCCCGGCGTAGAGCGAACCACCACGTAGACTTGCCTTCGCTCCTGACCATGCCAGCGCTTCTCCTCCAATTACTTGAGAATTCATTCTCGGCGATGGTTGGGCGCGTCAGTGAGAAGCCTCTGTGAACCTTTTCCTGTGCTTGTCGGCGGTGCATCGGACTCGTGCGGCATGTCTTCATCTAGCGCATGCTCATCGTCCTGCTTGTGCTCCATGCCATTGGGCAATTGATCCGTTGCTGGCGCACTGGCATCGACTGAGTAGCATCAAGGTCAATGGAGGTGGCTGGATCGATCCACTCGACCCTTGGGATCGAAGGAATCTAAACCAGCTGCCCCTCAACTGTATCCATGGTTGTATCCATGGTGAACCATCGAAATCAGTTTCGTGGGTCGGTTCGGAGAACCTCTGGCCGGAACCACCCCACGCCCATTCTGAATCATGGGCTGGTTTGGATGCACCAAACCCGGACCCGATCACACACGGTTGGCCGGTTGGGCCCGGGACTTGAAAAGGTCGCTCCTGCCTTCCGGTAAGCTTCCGTCAAGACCAGGTCCAGCAGGCCACACAGCGCTCTGATCAACGCACTGTTTATATATTCTTCCTTTGCCAGCCCGAAGATTCTTTCTGCTTCGGCACATGCACCAACAATGGCGTTGTCCGAGGCTGTGCGTACCCGCCGGCACGTCAAGAGCCTCCTCTCAGACAGCTCAACTGCCCAGCAGCATCTTAGCAATGGGAAACGGCGTGTCCGTTTGCGTGGCATGAACAACATTTTCAGATTAACAATATCTGTCTCCTCGCCCGACAACATTCAGGGAAACCCACTTCTGAACACAGTTCCAAAACTTGGTGTCGTTTCGGTATACTGCAGGATGAAGCAGATCAGGCAGCTAAGATTCAACAAACCATTCACTTTATTCATTGATTTTGCACAGGATATAAACCAGCATCAAGAGTCATACTGATGGAGCACACGAAATGAAGCCAATTCTTCTCGCTTCTCTTTATACTCTTCTGAGTAAACAATACTACGTTATGGTACAAACAATACCCAAGGTTACATTGATCTCCACGCGCCCCGTGATAACTTGTAATCACACATCACTGACATCGATGGCCACCATGCTATCCTTTTTTCTCTCTCTTTTTGAGGAACGCTATCTTTTCTTTTTTTTTTGGGTTGTAAACTAGTACTATACACCCTTCAACGATCACACCACTGTACATGTGTCAAGGGATACAAAAATGTGCCAGAGAATGAAATTCAATCAATTGGTTACGTATTGAAATGAGATGTCACACTAAGCACTCCAGGTATGTATCTTATCTCCTAGTATGCTTTTATTTTCTTGTTTCTTTCATTTGGATGAAAATGTCCGACTCTTCGGTCGAGGTGGCTTCGCCTCATGCTCAGGGGCATCGCTCCTGCCACTGTTATTCCTTCCCCTCAATGGCTCCGTTTCTGAATTCTTTTTGAAGCAATCAGTTTCTGAATTCTCAGAGGTTGGGTTCTGGCGGTGTCTCCTTTCCTACAAAATTGATGCTCATGTTACTCTTGTATAGCACTGTTATTGAATCTCCCATTTCACTAGTTTAAATCATGCTAAAGCTCACTAAAGCCGAACAGCTGTTTGGAGCAATCAAAGATCATTGAAATGGCAGCATTCTAATGCAATGTAATTTGACACGACATGGAGAAATGAATAATAGATTAATATACATCCTCGATCTCGATGTCTATCGGGTATGTTACATTCTACTTGCGATATTTTTGTAAAGCATACCTCTTGTGGTATGGGTTCATTAGAATCCAACATCCGGACCACCTGGTCCATTCTTGGTCTCTTCTCAGCATTCAAATCGATACACCTCAGAGCTGTCAAAAGGGCACGTTTAAGCTCCTTTGTCGAAGGTCTTCTCTCCAGGTTTGGATCCACCACTTCTTCAGATCGTCGGTTTGCGACCATCATTTTCAGCCAATCGACTAGGTTTACCTAAATCAAGCAGCAGTAGGTTAGAAAATGAAGGTATCATAATTAAGGATATAGTATTTTGCAAATAAGAATAGTCAGCTTCTTCCATGTGTCAAAAGTGATTATACTAGTTAGATTGTAGGTGGCTGACTGTCTATGATTATGGACCTTGTAAGTTTGGTAAAAGATCTTACCCGACCTTGTAAATTCTTTTATTGTAAATACTAGTTAAGTATTGCAATAGAATTAGAAAAGGGTAGGCTTGAAAAAGGTATTCAAAGCAGTTAGGGTGCTGAAGGTTGCTGGAAAAGGATACGAGACAAATATTACCTCATTTGCAGGCCGCTCATAATCAATTGGATCTCGACCTGTAATAGCTTCCAATAAAACAACTCCAAAGCTATAGACATCACTCTTTTCATTCAAAAGTCCACTGTTAGCATACTCAGGTGCGACATATCTGTAAATTTACAAAAAGATTTGTTGATAAAACACTATGAATAGCACTAATCTAAAATGGTTCCAGAAAATATTTGAGGAAAATAGAAACAGAAGTACCAAGAACTTACCCAAATGTACCCATAACTCGAGTAGCAATATGACTTTTACCAGCACCAAGCATCTTGGCCAAACCAAAGTCTGATATTTTGGCATTAAACTCATCATCAATCAAGATATTACTGGACTTGATGTCACGGTGCACCACTTTTGGTTCGATAGCCTCATGCAAGTAAGCAAGGCTGCAAATTTGCATTTTTTTTATATTAATTTTATGGCATACATGCAGTGCAATTGTGCAACTGGGAAAAATCAAGCATATACCACGACCAGCACCAACTTATGCAAATAGTGATAAGACTAATAAGATAGTGACAGACTGCTTCAAACCTCTGTATTTTCAACCTTTTATCTAACAAGGAGTTAGCAACAGAGAGCTAATTGTTTTTAGAGAATCATATAATAGTATAGTTAATGAGTTTTGTGACTGGTACTAATACTAACTACTCAATACGCTGCGAAGATTAAAACATGGACATCAATCAGATGATCATTTTGTTAGCTCCTAGACATATAATGGTAATAGATTGAGTTGATTCACAATTGGCTAATAAGAAGATGTACAAATGAGGTACAACAGACATTTTACAAAAAAAAAAAATAGGGAACAAAATCAAAGCAACGCGATAAGTTACTCACGCCTTTGCAGTGCCCAAAAGAATTTTCATCCGAGCTAACCAAGTGAGAGAGCTATACTGGGACAATTCTCCATGTAGCCAACTTTCAAGATTCCCATTATTCACATACTCATACACAAGCATCCTGGTTATACATACACAAGCAATTCAAGTCATAACTTCCCATTATTTTCATTGCTAAATTGATCAAAACATAGCACATTGTATTCTGACAGAGATGAAAATGCTGTCCTCATATCTTACCTTTGAGTGCCCTCAACACAATAACCCAAAAGGCGGACCAGATTCTTGTGACGGACATGGCCGATTGCCTCAACTTCCACCCTGAATTCTCTTTCAGCTTGCCCTCTGCACATGACAAGCAGTCATTATATAAGAAAGGAGGCAAAACAACAAAGCAAAGCATGTACTGCCACTGCATTAGTCAAAAATTGATACAGTAAAAAACTCACAGATTATTTAGGATTTTCTTGACAGCGACTGGGGTGCCATTTGATAATCTGCCTCGATACACAACACCATATCCACCCTCACCAATTACACTGTCCTTTGAAAAACGGTTGGTAGCAAGCTCCAGATCTCTGAGGGTGAACCAATGGCCCCAGCCAAGATAAGAAAACTCAGGTAAGCCTGCCAATGGCGCGGTGTCAACATTAGTATGTGTTGAAGACTGTTCATTGCCGGAAACAGGTTGAATTGCATCACAGTCTTCCGTAATGCGAAATGAGCCAGAAAGATTTTTCCCCTCTCTTTTTATTAACTTGTCCTCCTGAGCAAACTCAATTACTTCTCTGTCGACAGACTCAACATGCTCAGGTTCATTCTGAATGGCAAGTAGAAGCCCGTCATGTACAATAAAATCATTGGCTGAAAATTGGTCCACTGTCCTTACTTCCTTGATATCTTTGCACGCAGAAGGTATCTGGGTCATCGGAACGTCCTTGACTGTCCTACGTGACCTCTTGATACAACTCTGGATTGTGAGGCATATGAGAAGTAAAAGAAGAATGCCCAAGAGGGACGCTCCAACAGCTATCCCGATCACAACCCATAGTTTAAGACCAAAGACAACTGTTTTCTCATGTAAAGATTCAGTTAGACTGGAGTTTGACGACATCTTCTATACATCAAGTACCTGCATGAGGAGAATAAGAACATGTCATGAACAAATGCGAAGTACTACATGGCACAAATATAACGAGATTCAATTTCATTTGGAAAGGCTAAAGGCTAAAGCAGGAGAAGCAATTTTGCCTAACCAGTCTCATGTACATCAAAGATTTCTGTTTTCACCCCAACTAAAGAAACAATTCAGTTACCTCTCACAAACATCCTCAAACTGAGTGGAAGAAAAAATACCAGTCAAGGAGCAGGTACTTACAGGCCAGGACGACAAAAAAAAAACAACCTTTATAACAACAGTTCAGCAATAGCGAAAATCCTTGTAGCTCAACAGCAGATCAAATTTAGCAGAAGCACCCAACACGCCCTGCTGGGTCAATTAGTGTCGATCTTGAGCGCTGGAGAACAAGAACAAGAACCCCATCAAACCACGGATCGCAAACAGAACACAAATCCACAACGAACTGACCGAAAAGAGAAAGAGGAAACGATATTCTGGATCTGACCAAGAACAGGACCGACCAGCTTTTAGTATCATATTACCCAACCAAGAAAGCAAGCCAGGAAGATCCAGCACTACCTGTAGTACGTACCTTGCAAGCAGAAGCAAAGAGACAAACCGACCCGCGTCCGGACAGCCGGCCGGATCTGCACTCCACCTCCCTCCCACTGACCGGCGGCGGCGGCGGCGGCGGGGGCAGGGGATTCAGCGGCGCAGCGGCGCGCCGAGGATCCAGACCGGCACCACCAGCCGGGAGCGCGCGGGACCGGCACTGGTACCCTCGTTGTCGGCCGTGCGCGCCCCCCTGGAAATTTTTAGAGCCCGGCTGCGTGCGTGCGTGCGTGCGCGGCGTGGGGCGGTTGGCGCGTCGATTGCAGCCAGCCACCTTTCGACGGTCGGTCAGGTCAGTCGTGCGTGCCCTGCCGCGGTTGCTTCCCTCGCAAATCTACACGCATCTTTACTTCCTCCGCACTGCTGCTGCTGCTGCTGCAAGTGCAAGCGTGAAGCTTGGACGCGAACGAGCTGGCTCGATCCTGATCGGGAGTGAGTGAGGGAGAAGCCACTAGCCACTAGCCAGGCAGTGAGCCAGGTGGTCTGGTAAACGTAAAGTAAAGCGCACGCTGTCTCCGAGGCGAGCTGCTCTATTTTATGGTTGAAGGGGAAGGAAACCAACAATGGCGCAGGTGTGACGTCGAAGAAGGATACGGGAATCTGCCCCGGCGATAGAATAAGGTGGGTGAATTCCCACCTTGCCCGGTGCCGGAGCGGGAGCGCCCAGTGGTGTCACCGGTGATATGGTGATGGGCAAGCTCCAACTAACACGAGAGTGAAGAAGCTGCCTTAGATGGCTTGTTGCTGTCTTCGTTTCCTTATCACAATATATATGCCTACTCATTTTAATTGCAGATTAGATGCGGATGCCACTGGATCTCCCCGGCGACAGCAACGGCATATTATTTGTTTATTAATGAGTTTTGTGTTAACCATGGAAAATCAAGCTTGGAAAAACTATGAGTTTCTTAATTATCTTTTTTTTTAAGAAAATAGAATAACATTCCCGTATCTGAGCTCCCGCACACATCGTTATTTTTTTTTACACGAAGTCTCATAATCTATAGACAAGAATCCAAAGTTGGCCCAAGTCCAAACATAATTTACTGTTGCATTACGTTGCCAGGAGTATTACAGGTGTAGTAGACATGCATGAACCCAACACGCTTCATCATTCAGCTACACGTTCTCTGCTGCTCCTACATGACAAGTGCGCTTCAACCATGAAACTGACCCCCTGCAGGCTTTCCCCAAGACCCCAACCACTGCATGCCACAAAGGAGGACACGTTTCTAACGTCAGGTGGCACGGTATCTGTTGTTGCGTTGAGTGGTGGTGATACGTGAACCGGCAGCGTGTTACGTTGTCCAAATATAAGTTGTTGGATGACTTAATGGGTTACCACAGAGAGTTGTCACGTCGTCGGCTTAATTAGAGGTCCTGCAGTAGTTCTAATTGTACACATGTGCCCAATTATTTGTTGCCCGGCTGCCGTGGTCTGGCTTGCAGTCTTGCACGGCGAATTAAGTGGCTAAATTTTTGTCGCCCTCGCACTTGCTTGGTTTGTTAAGCAATCCGTATTTAGTAACAGTACTTAGTACTTCGATACCCGTTGTAGGGTGTACGTACTACCTCCGTTTTAAAATATAAGTATTACTTAGATTTAGACAAGGTCAAAATCTTTTTACTTCTACCAACAATATTTAAAAAATTACATAATTTTTAATAAAAAAATATAATTTTATAAAAGTTTATTTAACGATGAATCTTAAAAATATAATTTTTGTATGATAAAATATTATTAGTGGTCAAAGTGATAAAAGTTTGACTTTGAATAAACCTAAAAATGCTTATATTTTGAAACAAAGAAAGTACTTGATTGGTTGGTTAACAAAGTTTTTGTATCTATACCAACTAAATACACAGAACAAAGTCATGGACGGTTTAGATTATGCAACATCTAATGCTGTATAAAAAAAATGATATACTAGGTTATAATGCATATAATAAAGTATACTTTGAATGAAACTGTCACCAGATCAAACCCGTATATTTAAAACTTCTCCAAAAATAATTTTTTATTTCTTTATTGTAAATTTTCCCTACGAATGCAAAATAACTTTGATTGAGCTGCCATGTTTTGTTTCTGAACAACGCATGTTTTGCTTGTAAACATGGCTATGAGTTCACTATGATTTTGCACAGGGATTTTTAGATATATACCAATGAGTTTACTACGATTTTGGTTGCAAACCATATGTTCATTTCAGTTGGTATTAGATAGCCGTTCCTGACTGAAGAATCCTCATTACATAGCACACTAGTTGCAGCTACTTGCATCTAGAGCAGAATCTATTCTCTAGCTCAATCAGATTGATGTGTCTGACTTAGCAAACTTAGGAGCATCTCCGAGCTAGGAGTACTTTGCTTATCCGTATGTGCTTTAGAGATGAACACTGGAAAATCTACGCGGCAATTGTCGTGTTTTTTATGTATGTTTTTGTTGTGCACTCCTAATTGAAGCAGTATATTTTAAATTTATTATTTAATAAATAGAAGTATAGTTGCTTTGACATAGATGACAAAGTTCTATAAATATATACTCCGGTCTCAAAAAGAAGTTGTCGACATGGTCTTCAAAACATAAGTATGACCTTTGTTATCTATAAAATATTTAATAAAAAATAGCATCGATACACTTTTAAAAAAGTATTTTTAAAACAAATTATTTCTAATTTTGTAACTTAATAAATTTAAAATTATTTATAATTTATATTGGCAATGTTTAATTAAAACATTGCGTCCAAAGCTTCTATTTTTTTTAGACCGAAGTTGTAAGCGGGGAATATTCTCATAAGTAATCAAGGAGCATTTTTAGGGGATAAAACAATTTAAGTATCTAAATATACATTTTCACATACAAAGTTCTTTAATTTTAGCATATACTTGCAAGATATAGAAGTAGAATAAATTTATAAAAACTTCTCTTATATGGGCGTGGCCGTTCATGTCTACTCCCGTCGAGTATAAAGCACACTTCTACGTTGACCAGAGAAATAATTTTTTTTCTTTCCTAATATTATTTTTTTTCTCCTTCCTAATATCCACCGTTATATTTTAATTCAACGGATAATATTTTTTAGAGTGACGTGACGCAACAAGCTATCAGAAAATGTTTGCGCTTTAATATATTGTGATGTCACGGCTATTCATGTCTGCTCCCGCCGAGTAGAAGCACGCTCCGCTGGGGAAATGATTTTTTTTCTCTTTTCTAATATCTATTTTTTTTCCTTCCTGATATCCACCGTTAGATTTATTCTGATGGTTAATATTTTTTAGGCTGACGTGACGTAACGAGGGTTGAGAGAACGCACGACATTTAATATATAAAGATTTTTTCTCTTTTCTAATATCCACCGTTAAATTTTAATTTAACAGTTAATATTTTTTAGGTGATGTGACGCAACGAGGGTTAAGAGAATACACGGTGTTTAATATATAAAGATTTTTTAGACTGACGTGACGATACGCGGGTTATTGGCCATTTCGTGCATCTAAGTATATATACACTCTCATGCCCAAGTTGACATGGCAACGGGAATTCACTGTTGCGATGTCATGAATTTTGACGAACAAATTATAAACCAGCTTATGAACATTTCTCACGCCACCGACTGATACAATTGTTGTTGGTATTATTCATGTGTCTCGAATGTTGCTCTGTTTTTGTTGCAATAGCAAATGCATCTGTACGGGAGCAGGATTGTGCAACCGATGTGGGACGTCTACTTAATTCACTACATGAACTCTTAAATACACAATTATATGTTCCATTGTTTTGATGATAGCCAGTTCTGTATACCTTTGAGACTTTAACAAATGTGGGAATTTCACAGGTCTGACAGGACCTCTGGTCCTCTCTTAAGCGGAGAAAGCCAGTGATCGAACATACTCGTCGCGTAGGGGGTGTTGGGGTGTGTTGTGTGGGGTGTAAGTGTGTGCAAACGCATACAAACAGATGTTACAACTGTACTGATATAATATAAGAGGTTTAAAAAAAACATACTCCCTCCTATGTGGGAGTACTATATTAGTTTTGCAAATGCTCAAGGAACAGCAACGCTTAGCATCTTTAGAACTGTGGCCGAAGCATGATCCTTGAGGAATGAACCCTTTTAGGTCCATTGGAACACAGAAAATTTTCTCAAATTATATACTCCCTCCATTTTTTAATTCATGTTGTCGTTGACTTTTTAATTCAACTTTGATCATTCATTTTTTTTTTATAAATTTCATATATTTTGATATAATTCGATTTATCATTAAAGTTATTTAAATCACAACTTAAAATTTTACACATTCGAACAAATCTTTTAAATAAGACGAATAAGTTGAATTTAAAAGTCCACAGCGACATTAATTAAATTAAAGAACATATAGAGTATTTTTCTAATGAATTTCCTCTGTGCCCCTGCAGCTTAGAACAGCGAGCAGCCACACTGCATTATGCAGAGGACTGGATTTGCAGCATGAAGCGCAAGCCCTTTCACCATATGTTGGGCAAGTTTCTGCATATTTCCTAGAGTAAGGCCCCGTTTGGGCAACGGGAGAAGTCTATCGAGGACTGCAACGAGACCCATACGATCCCAGCCCAACTACACAAAATTAAGGCTATCTTAAGACGTGCAGCTTCCTATAGCAAGGCTCTTGCATTATTCTTCCCTTTTCATTACTTCCTTCTCTTGACGTTTTAGAAAACGACACGATCTTTAAAATGTAACTTTAACTTTTATTTTTTCTATAATATTTTATTTAAAAGTAGCATATGTATACTTTTATAAAAGAGGTTTTTTAGACAAATCTATTTATATAATTTTCACATTTTCAAATTTAACTATTTTAAAGTTATTTGTAATTTATGTTTTCAATGTTTGACTCTAAGTCTTGTCTAAAAAGTTAAAAATTATGAGACTGGAGGGAGTAACTTCTTGCTTGTCTGTGTCATACCAAACCTAGATAGAGTTATATACTTTGCATGCCTAACTCTTGTTATTTAACTTGCATATTTAGTACTACGTCTACAACGGCGAAGTGGACAAGTTAATTTTTTTTTCTTCTAACGGCTGATGCAACTATACTTTTATTGTTCCTTCATATTTCTGGACTCGGGTGCTTCAATGTACCTTGCAGCTTGCACTAAGAAAAACATGATCTTCTGATAGAGGTTGAATGAAATCTGGCCATGTTTATTATCGATCCATAACACTAACAAACCATGGCCCATGGGGTTAAATGATGGACTGCATTTTCATCCGTTTTACAGCTCACCAATTATTAAAGTATATATAATATTATAAAGCTGTTATTGAGTCTTCCATGTGTTAAAGATAATGATAATATCTTTCTTAATTGCACATCTGCCTTGTTGGGTTTCGCTGTTAATTCCTCTCAACAAAATCTTTCTGTTTGCCTTGGCACTCCTACACTGTCAAGTCTTCTGATAATTTAATCGATTAATTACCATGGAGTCGGTTCACAGTACTGAGTGGGTGGACTCTAATGATGCTGACATCTTAACGTCTGGCTACTCCGTGTGTAAGACCAACGGTTTCCCGCCTGTCTCAAAAAAAAAAAAAAGGTTTCCCGCCTTTCACATGATCCGAGTTGTGGACAGGCATTGTTTTCCTGTCCCTGTTCGTCCATGGGTCCCTTCACACTGGACTGATCTTTGAACTAAATGCTTGCGAGATGTACATCCATGGAGTCATGGACATGGGTGAAGCTGCCAGTGTGCAGTGGGTTTGGTTAGCGTTTGAATCTTTAGTTTCTTTGTTAGGTTGGCAAATAATATGAAGTTTACATGCTTTTGATGTAGTCTGACTCAGGTTTTCAGCTGCATTTGTTTTGCTGAACTTGAGAATTTAAAACCAGTTTTTTATTCAATTTTAAGTTTATATGGATCCTTTAAGGAACATTTGGATTTTGCAAGGCAGAAACACCATAATTAATTTTTTTTATTATCAAGTTTTAATTATTTTATAGGTTAAAGGCACAATTATCGAATTTTATATACACACCTGCAAGTATTTTTATTTTAGCCTAGCACATGCAAGTTACAGGTAGTGTTTATATATACCACCCTGACAATGGGTGACGTGGTTTTTATTCGGCCTCCAAGCTTTCTTTAAATGCTTTACCTAACATAACTGCAATTGAGACGAATGTAGCCTTAACAATTTTCTTCTAGTCATCACTAAAGATGGAAAATTATAGTCAGGACGCTATATGGTACTATGAACATAGAGGGGAATACTATGATCGATATATGTGTGATTAAAACAATACCTTAAGGTGCCCAGCTATGATAGACTATTTGGAGCTGTGTGGAAAACCAGAGTCACATTAGCCAAACAATCTATGCATAACTTACAGATGGTAGACTGTAACAAATTACATGCACGTGAGTATATAAAAACTCATCTAAGATGTAAATAATTAAGTTTCTAAAATTTTCGTTATCGACAGTTTCCAAACAATATAAAAGTATAATCTTTATCGACCCTGACCCCCTCCACTATCTGCAGCACTAAGCTATATAGGACAAGACGATATTCCTCTTACCCCACTAATACCACGTCACCGCTCAATGATCACTTGGTATTTTCCGGGCAAAACAAATAAAAATTCTAAATGCATACAAATCTCTTGCTTAAACTACAAGCCCCCTCAATGGAAAAAATGCAATGTTTGCTACAGCTAGTGATTTCTGACATCACGGGGTGCACACACCAACTCTAGTGAGTGAGTGACGCTAAAAAAGCCAAAGCATGCATGTATTCAATTTCAAAAGAAAGGTATATATATATTTTCAAAATAGACAAATTGGAACACCAACCCTTTGTTAAGAAAACAGTACAGTCTGCATTGCCAGACATCGACGTACCGCTATCTAAATAATGAAGATATCAACGTAGTGGTGGAATAGAGATACCTAATTTCTTTTGAACTAAAAACAAACACAGAGAAATGCATTTGAATAGTATGAACAGTGGAGAATTTGAACACGATTCAAAGGACCAGAGTACAACACAATGTGATGACTTCGATGTAGATATGCGTCTGTATATTCATGCATTCCATCGAGAACTTGTGTTATTCACTGCTACATGCATCTTTCAACATAACTGATGAACATAGACATATAAACACTTGGAAAAGCCCTGACCAAGAAGCAAACTACGCACAAAAGAAGTGTTCGACCACGTATGGAAACTATGGACGAACCTAAGCCAACTCCTCCGGGATGCTCTCAAGCACTGGCCTCCACGCCATCTTCGCCATGGCGGCGGCGGCCGTGGCGCAAGCATTGGCTCGGGTGACCAGCTGCTGCATCCTCTTGAACTCTCTGACGACCTCCGCCGGGGTCCTGTCACCGTGCTTGGTGAGGGAGAGAAGCAGCGCGGCCTCCGCCCTCGTCAGGACGACCTTGACCCTCACCACTCCGCGGCTCCGACGGCCATTCTTCTGAGTTCTTCGAGTTCCCGAGGTGTTGGCTCGGTGAACTGCTGATGTCTCCCGGCCGGAAGCTACCTGGGCCGTCGTGCTCACACGGCAGGGCCGGCTCTTCAGTCCTCGCCGGAGGGTTTTCGCCAGGAGTTTCATGGAGCGAGGCGAGTGCTGGGTGTTCGTCGGTGGCAGAGTGTTGCTCCTGGCTTGGAACAAGCGTGGCAGCACGTTGCCCATTTGTGTGTGGATGGATGTGGAGAGAGAGAGAGAGAGAGCTTGTGTGTGCGTGCGCGTCGTCGACAGATGCCCACTTGTAGTACCATGGAACAAGCGTGAGTGTGTGACCAACAAGTGGGCTACCCCTCAATGGAAAAGTGTTGCTTCAATCGTTGAGTCATCTGATTGAGTTTTTGATGGCATCTGCTAATTCGATAAGTATGTTTATCATCAAATGGTTTATGTAGCAAAAAGAACAAGAATATGTAGCTGACTTCAATTTATACTCCATACCAGTAGCGAAGCTAGAATTAATGAGAGAAGATCCTGGTGCTACATTTACACAAAAGTATAGGCTACGTTCAGCAGGTAGTTTAACGGTGATGCTGTTTACTGTAGTACAGTGGAACATAGTTGTTCTTTGCAGCAGTAGCCCACAGTTGCAGCTGCCCCACCGCCAACTGAACAGGCCCATAGTTTTCAAGTAATTTTCACTTGAATCAACAGTAATAACAAAGGAAAAATCACATTACACACTTCGCCGGTATTCTATACTAAATGAAATTCTGTAGAATAAAATGCTACCCCAGAACTCAATTTACACCATTAATTAAATACCTTTCAGTAAAAAAATTACAATAGGTACAAGTTGATGAGGACATCACTTCCACGGACACAACCAAACCAATTGCACAATAAGGACCCATGACACGAGCTCGAGCGCGTCAACTTAATTTTCAGGTCAAGTCATTTCTCACTGTCTATAGTAGTTCTTTTCAGAATGAGGTACTACTAAATCCTTGTGATGATTGTGTTATCATTAGTAACATAGGAGGAGCACCAGGACTATAAAGCAGGATCGGACCATCAATCAGGGCTAGATTGTTTCGGTCATAACTTTTCACTCCGAATATTGTTGAAGGCAAATGAGTACTCATAGGAAAGATCTCAAAGTCTACTTTCAGATGGGTCCAACCTCAGCTTCAAACTCCTCCAGACGTGATCAGAATCGTCGGAAAGGCGTTCGGACCTCCAGTCATGGGTTGAGGCCTATTGTATCCAGTTTAGCCCATTAGGGGCCCTCTCTAAGTTAGGGTTTGAGTCCCCCTACGCCTCCAGGACGTCTTCCCACTATATAAACCTGTGGCAGCCGTCATTTGATGGTGGGTTTTGTTCAGATGCAAGTTTAGCCTTAGCTACTTCCTTGTAAACGCGTGTGTCGACGAGACCACCCGATTTGCTTGATTCAGAACCCCAATTTCGTGATCTGTGAGTTGTCTACCTGTTCATCTTGTTCTTGCTTGTTCTCAATTGCTCGCAGGTTCAGGGTTGTTCTTGGCACAGCAAGAACAACAACAAATCGGAGCCGGTGTACCTGTTGCTAAGGCGCAGCAACCCTGTTGGTTGTTGTAGTCGGACAGCCAACGTCGAATCCACCCCAAATCGAAGCTATCCTCCTCTCATCGAAAGATCGGGATCAGCCCCTGCCATACCTGATCTGCAAGAGTTTGATGTGTCCACTGATGTTTGCTATGCTTTGATTTGTAAAAAAACTTTGTTTTCACTTGAGGATATACCTATCTCTTTGCCTCCTGCTGTTACTAACCTTTTGCAGGAGTATGCTGACGTCTTTCCAAAGGAGGTGCCACCGGGGCTGCCACCAATTCGAAGAATTGAGCACCAGATTGACCTCATCCCCGGAGACTCCTTGCCGAACCGTGCTCCATATAAGACCAATCCGGAGGAAACCAGAGAGATACAGTGCCAGGTGCAAGAACTGCTTGACAAAGGTTACATTCGAGAATCACTTAGCCCCTGTGCTGTACCTGTTCTTCTAGTTCCTAAGAAAGATGGATCTTGGCGAATGTGTGTGGACTGTAGGGCGATTAATAATATAACAGTTAGATATCGCCATCCCATTCCTCGATTAGATGACATGCTTGATGAACTGAGTAGCTCAATTGTGTTCTCTAAGATTGATTTACGTAG
>BCLG01000536.1:143846-162040 GCA_001602295.1 Zoysia matrella
TGTCATAAAACACAAAAAAGGAAAGGAAAATATTATTGCTGATGCTTTGTCTAGACGTTACACCATGCTTTCACAACTAGACTTTAAAATCTTTGGTTTAGAAACTATTAAAGAGCAATATATCAATGATAATGATTTTAAGGATGTCTTGCTGAATTGCCAAGAGGGCAAGTCATGGAACAAATTCATACTCAGCGACAGTTTTGTTTTTAGAGCTAACAAGCTATGCATTCCAGCTAGCTCCGTGCGTTTGTTATTGTTGCAGGAAGCACATGGTGGAGGGCTGATGGGGCACTTTGGTGTAAAGAAAACCGAAGATATCCTTGCTGCACATTTCTTTTGGCCAAAAATGAGGCGAGATGTTGAACGGTTTGTCGCTCGCTGCACTACATGTCAAAAAGCTAAGTCTCGCCTTAATCCTCATGGTTTAAATATGCCTTTAACTGTTCCTAGTGTTCCGTGGGAGGATATTTCTATGGACTTTGTTTTGGGTCTGCCTAAGACAAAGAAGGGGAGAGATAGTGTTTTTGTTGTGGTGGATAGATTTTTTAAAATGGCTCACTTCATACCATGCCACAAGACAGATGATGCTATACATGTTGCTGATTTGTTCTTTCGTGATATTGTTCGCTTGCATGGTATACCAAACACCATTGTTTCTGATCGTGATGCAAAGTTTCTTAGCCATTTTTGGAGGACCCTGTGGGCTAAGTTGGGAACTAAGTTTTTATTTTCCACGACATGTCATCCATAAACAGATGGGTAAACTGAGGTTGTCAATAGAACTTTATCTACTATGCTTAGGGCTATTTTGAAGAAAAATATAAAACTGTGGGAAGAGTGTTTGCCTCATGTTGAGTTTGCTTATAATCGTTCAAAACACTCTACTACTAAGAAATGTCATTTTGAGATTGTTTATGGTTTTATTCCACGTGCTCCTATTGATCTTTTGCCCCTTCCAACATCGGAGAGGGTAAATATTGATGCAAATAAACGTGCTGAACTGATGTTAAAGCTGCACGAAACCACTAAGAAAAATATCGAATGCATGAATGCAAAATACAAACTTGTTGGCAGTAAGGGTAAGAAACATGTCACTTTTGAACCTGGTGATCTGGTTTAGTTACATTTGAGAAAGGATAGGTTTCCTGATTTAAGGAAATCTAAGTTGTTGCTTAGAGCTGCTGGTCCTTACAAAGTTTTAGAAAAGATTAATGACAATGCATACAAACTTGAGCTCCCTGTAGATTTTGGGGTTTGCCCCACTTTTAACATTTTAGATTTGAAGCTTTACATGAGAGAAGATGACGACTTTGAGTCGAGGACGACTCAAATGCAAGAAGAGGAGAATGATAAGGACATCACTTCCACAGACACAACCAAACCAATTGCACAAGAAGGACCCATGACACGAGCTCGAGTGCGTCAACTTAATTATCAGATCAAGTCATTTCTCACTGTCTATAGTAGTTCTTCTCAGAATGGGGTACTACTGAATCCTTGTGGTGATTGTGTTATGATTAGGAACATAGGAGGAGCACCAAAACCATAAAGCAGGATCGGACCATCAATCAGGGCTGGATTGTTTCGGTCATAACTTTTCACTCCGGATGTTGTTGAAGGCAAATGAGTACTCATAGGAAAGATCTCAAAGTCTACTTTCAGATGGGTCCAACCTCAGCTTCAAACTCCTCCAGACGTGATCAGAATCGTCGGAAAGGCGTTCGGACCTCCAGTCATGAGCTGAGGCCTATTGTATCCAGTTTAGCCTATTAGAGGCCCTCTCTAAGTTAGGGTTTGAGTTCTCCCCACGCCTCTAGGACGTCTTCCCACTATATAAACCTGTGACAGCCGTCATTTGAGAGTGGGTTTTGTTCAGATGCAAGTTTAGCCTTAGCTATTTCCTTGTAAACGCGTGTGTCGACGAGACCACCCGATTTGCTTGATTCAGAACCCCAATTTCGTGATTATATCTAGATCTGTGAGTTGTCTACCTGTTCATCTTGTTCTTGCTTGTTCTCGATTGCTACAGGTTCAAAGTTGTTCTTGGCACAGCAAGAACAACAACAAATCGGAGCCAGTGTACCTGTTGCTAAGGCGCAGCAACCATGTTAGTTGTTGTAGTCGGACAGCCAACGTCGAATCCACCCCAAATCGAAGCTATCCTCCTCTCGTCGAAAGATCGAGAGCAGCCCCTACCATACCACAAGTACATTTATTATGTTTTTTAACCAAGTACTTTTTTAAGTAAATTTTACTCATGATATAGTAAACAATAAGTCATGATCCTCTGATATGTGTGCTGTATCAATACTATCAATAAAGATGCACAGTACATCTTTGCATGGTCAGAAAATTCGGTGCTATTGGCAGTCTCTAGCTCTCAGCTATGTCATGGGCGGAGCTGCCACGATGCCAAAGTATTCATAGGAATACTTAGCTCATTTGAGAAAGAAAAATAGGATACTATTTAGCAGAGGCAGTTTAGGTTTTTAATCAATTTATTATTTCATTTTAGAATCGTTGTATGTAATACAGTTTGAATTTTGCAACTATTTTTTTAAGAAAATGCTTTACGGTACTGAAAGAAAATATCAGCAGCACACCCCAGAAATGTGGGGTTTATCCAGCGGCGTCACCGTCCTCTGCTTCTCTTTGCCGCCATGGCCACCGTCCACTCTACCCTTCCCGCCAATCTGCCACGGTCGCCACCATCTCCATCTCCCGTCCGCACCCCCTCGGTCACCCCTCCTCGCCACCGGAGACCCCTCACCGCAACCCCAGCCGAGCACCTTGCGCTCCAGCCCTCCGAAGCGGCTGCGCTTCTCACCGCCGCCGCACGCGCCCGCGACCTCCGCCTCGGCCGCGCCCTCCACGCCCGCCTCCTCCGCACGGGGAGCCTCCTCGACGCTGATGTCGTCGTCGCCAATTCCCTCGTCACTCTCTATTCCAAGTGCGGCGCCGTGGCCGCCGCGCGCAGCGTGTTCGAGGGAATGCCCGGCGGCCTGCGGGACCTTGTCTCCTGGACGGCCATGGCATCCTGCCTCGCGCGGAACGGGTCGGAATCCGAGGCGCTCCGTCTGTTCGGGGAGACGCTCGAGGCGGGGCTCCAGCCGAACGCGTTCACGCTGTGCGCCGCCGCGCAGGCCTGCTGCTCGAGGGAGCTCTTTCGGCTGGCTGCTGGGGCGATTCTCGCATTCGTCTTCAAAATGGGTCTCTGGGGCACGGACGTGTCAGTAGGATGCTCACTGATTGACATGTTCGCGAAGAATGGGGACATGGTGGCAGCACGCCACGTGTTTGATGGGTTGGTCGAGAGGACGGTGGTCGTCTGGACACTGCTTATTACGAGGTATGCGCAGGGGGGATATGCAGATGATGCGGCCGATCTTTTCCTTGACATGCTTGAAAATGGCTTTTGTCCGGATCAGTACACCATGAGCAGCATATTATCGGCTTGTACCGAGTTGGGATCAATAAGGTTGGGGCAGCAGCTGCACTCTCTTGCACTCAGGCTTGGTCTGGTATCTGACAGCTGTGTGAGCTGTGGGCTCGTGGACATGTATGCGAAGTCTCATATCGGACATTCGATGAACAATGCAAGAAAAATCTTTGATAGTATGCCTAAGAATAACGTGATGTCCTGGACGGCACTCTTATCAGGGTATGTGCAATGCAGAGTGCAGGAAAATAGTGTGATGTCACTCTTTTGTGAGATGTTGAATGAAGGCATCAGACCAAACCATATCACATATTCTAGTATGCTCAAGGCGTGTGCAAACCTCTCTGATCAAGAATCAGGCAGACAAATTCATGGCCATTGCATCAAATCGAGTCTAGCTCCTGTAAATGTTGTTGGCAATGCTCTGGTCAGCATGTACGCTGAATCTGGTTGCATGGAGGAGGCTAGAAGGGCATTCGACGAGCTATATAAAAAGAACATGTTTTCCTTCAGTTCTGGTTTTGATGAAGATGAAAAGATCAGGACCTCTCAAGATTATAATTCTGAGAGAATGGATGTAGGAATCAGCACTTTCACATTTGCTAGTCTGATCAGTGCTGCTGCCAGTGTAGGTTTGCTAACCAGAGGTCTGCAGTTGCATGCTCTCATGCTGAAGACAGGATTTGGGTCAGATAGAGGCATAGGAAACTCTCTTGTTTCTATGTATTCCAGGTGTGGATACCAGGAGTATGCTTCCCGAAGCTTTGAAGAAATGGATGACCGTAATGTGATCTCATGGACTTCAATGATTAGTGGCTTAGCAAAGCATGGCTATGCAGAACGGGCTTTAGAATTGTTTCAAGATATGATCTCAGCTGGTGTAAAACCAAATGATGTCACGTACATTGCTGTATTATCTGCATGTAGTCATGCTGGTCTAGTTAAAGAAGGGAAGGAGCACTTCAGACTGATGCAGAAGGATCACGCTCTCATACCAAGGATGGAACATTATGCCTGTGTTGTTGATCTTCTTGGGCGTTCAGGCCTTATTGAAGAAGCCCTTGATTTCATTAACAAAATGCCCAGTAAAGCAGATGCCTTGGTTTGGAAGACACTTCTGGGCGCTTGTAAGATTCACGATAATGTGAATATTGGTGAAATTGCTGCTAACCATGTTATAGAGCTTGAACCCCAAGATCCAGCCCCCTATGTCCTGCTCTCTAACTTGTATGCAGATGCTGGTTTGTGGGATCAAGTTGCTAGAATAAGGAGTCTGATGAGGGAGAAAAACTTGAGTAAAGAAACAGGGTTGAGCTGGATGGATGTGGAGAATACCATTCATGCGTTTCGAGCTGGTGATACCAGCCATCCGAAAGCAGAGGAGATCTATTTAAAGCTGGACACATTGATCAAAGAAATCAAGGCCATTGGCTATGTACCAGACACAAGCATTGTGCTGCATGACATGCCAGAGGAGCTGAAAGAGCAGTGTCTGCTTCAGCACAGTGAGAAGATAGCTGTCGCGTTTGGTTTGATCAACTGTACATCGGCAACAAAGCCAATAAGAATATTTAAGAACCTTCGTGTGTGCGCTGATTGTCATTCAGCACTGAAGTATGTCACTAAGGCCACTGGTAGGGAGATAATATTGAGAGATAGCAACAGATTCCACAGGATGAAGGATGGGAAGTGCTCATGCGGAGAATACTGGTAACTGATAGACTGTTGGAGGTACTAACTTTGCTAAAGAGCTAAGTACAGAATTCTGGCTCAGCAAAACGTTTTTGATAGAAACTGACGTTATTTTTGGTAGTTCCTTCGTAAATTATAGGTTATACGAAGCCTCAATGGTTGTATCGTTGCTCCTTTGTTTACCTTATTAAATTCGTACAGTTGTATGGATCATCACAATTTCATATGTTTAAATTGGTCGGCCACAGACTGCAGTTCACTTCGCTCATTATGATTAGAAATTTAGAATTTATTCTGAATCACAATTTGGGTTCAGGGCTGCTAGTCACAAGATTTTGGAACTTGATATAAAGCTTCAAATAATTTTCAATTTTCAAGCGAGTACAAACATGAAAATATGGGGCACATTCTGGTCACCTATTCCCTCTCAATATTCTGTAAAATTCACGTCTGTTTCCTTATATTAGGATCTTTATTGTACTAGTGATGTTACTGGAGCAGCAATGAATTTTACTGATGCACGGCCGTGTATCTTATAAGGCATTACAAGACTGTACGACCCAAAGGGATATAAAAAAACCATGCGGATTCCATCAGATAATTATTCTCACTGAACATTATAACTTCTGGTGGAGACGGATTTTAGATTTAATAGAGGTCTTGATTCTTGAAATAGTCGGTGCCCCACTTGACGCCAAAGTCAAAGATGTAAGGCATGTGCACACGGCTGTGTAACCTCCAACATGCAACAGGTCAAAATTCACCCATGGATAATCCATCATAATTTCAGGATAGCAAGAACATCTCAATGGTTTTTTGCCATTAGCCTTCATAATTCACAGCAACCCCGACTTTGTATTATTATGCCTTGAAATCTCAGGAGCTTCTCATATTTTGAGACAAAACATTGGCATCACTTCTACTCATTGAAGCTAACTGATCATCAAACCTTGTGAGATGTGGAGGGTAAGGCGCTACTTATTGAAAGAATCAAAACTAATCGCTACGAAATTCTGTAGTAACATACGCCACTTACACACATCTGAAGGCATCCTGAGACATAAAGTCTAGTCCTTTATCAAAATACACAAATAGTTGGATACTTGGGTTTTGGTACAAATGTGCAGCTTCTTGGAAATGCTACGCCTGGACTATGCCCTATGTATTTTGGTCTATGGCTTCTCTTCGTCTGATTGGGAAGGTCCATTGATGGCATCGGCGAAATACTCAACTGGAAGACATCCGAATACATCATCAGAGTTCAATAGTAATGATTTTTTTTTTGAAATCCATGTTACTGCTGAAACAATTGAAGGAAGCAGTCAAAATTACCTATGTCATCATGGTCCGGGGAGTCGAGCATGAGGTCTGAGTCTGAAGGCAGGAAAGGGTTTCCTGTGTAGTTCTCAAGAGCTGACAGGTCTGAATGTGAATAGAAACATAAAAGGAGGAAAAATCAGTGGGTATCAAGGAGAAAATCACGTTTATGGAAGCATAAATCGGCTCTTATTATCTTCTAGGAAAGCACAAAATTATTTATGCTCTTATGCAAATAGTTTCAGACAGATGTTTAGAAGAACTAAGGATAAGAAATCAGGTAAGTTCTTTTGTTCATTCCATACCATACTCCAAATCTAAAGAATCGGTGCTTCTAATGTATCATTCTTAATTTAAATGGAAACATTAGGCACAATATAGCGTCCAAACATAGAACACTACCTCCCAAGTTCGTCAAATCTGCTGATAGATCAGAAAGACTGAAATCCCAGATTTGCTGGCCCAAGGAAGAGCCATCAGCACCATCAGGTCCTATTTGCACAGGTCCTCCATTTCCTAAATCAGCTCCAAATGTGGCATTTGCTGCTGATTCATCCACACACATCCCTGATATCTCGGACGGCATGAAAGATACATGATTGCTCGACATCGCAGATGATGGACTCACAGCCATCTCAGATGACATGGCACTGCAGGCCGTTGCAGCATGTGCAGATTCATGTGTTTCGTTTTCAATCACGCTTCAATAACAAAAGGCAAACTTTAAGTCATGAATGGCCTATAAAGGTGAATGAACAATTGATGTTAACTAGTTTATAGGTTTATTTCTGTTTGCCTTACAAGATATGGTTCCATTGATAACTATAAAAGAAAATTGCTAAAAATACAATAAACTTGAAAGTAAGAGATATGTTGCAAATGTCCTTGTAGTGAAGTGGTAAATCTCAGTAGAGGGACCAAGCAACCTGGGCTCTAACCCAGATTTTGCCCGACGAAAAAAAAATCTAACATGAGTTTGGGCTTGCCTGGTGCCATGGTATTAACAAAGGAGTTGAGTTTAGTTTTTTTCAAAAGAAAAATCTAAAATCAATACCACCACATTACTAGTATACTGAATTTTGCATGAGCGCTCATACATAATCATCTTATTCAATTTTGCAGGAACTATAAATAACGATTAGCTTTTCCTGGGCTGAAGCATATCTCGTCGGTGGAACACTGGATTGTATGGGTTAGCCATGAGATGCTAATACAACTGACAAAAGATATTGCTCCTCCCAAAAATGAACAGGACAACACTATTTGCAATATAATACCATAATATTTTTTTAACTGAACTAAAAAAATGATAAAAATAAACAAGATCAAAAAGATGTTTACCCATTTCCTGAGTTTATGCAAGCGGGATGATAACCACCTGGTGCAGGAATTCCATTTACTATATGATTGTTTGGTGGACCGCAAGCCATTGGACTAATATGAGGCTGCCCTGGAGCAGCCACTCCAGGTTGTTGAAGAACTGGATATCCCATTGGCAAATTGCTAACTGCACTGATAAGAGGTAGTAATGAGTAAGAAAGACATAAGTTTTTCAAAGATTCAGCACTACAGTATGCAGTAAAGAAAACCAAAGCAAAGCAATGACGAATTAGTTCTCAAACAGAATTTATCAGAAACAAAAAGGAGAATCAAAATGGTCTGGCTTACACAACGTAGAAGTGTAAATCTCAAAGTGTGTTGGAGAGAAAGTGGCAGTCACACAAACAATTAGATTGGTACAAGTGTTATCTTTATAATATTTATACACCCACTCTCTAAATCAAGATAAGAAACAGTGACAAATTGAAAACAGATACTGTTGCAATTTAAATTAGAATGTGGGTACTGCTTTTAACAGCATTGACATGTACAACCAGGAGATTATAGTTATAACTATGGGTATACATCTAACCAAATGAAAACGAAAGTATTACATATCTATAAATGGCCAGCAGTTGCTAATTGCTATTAAATCTTGAAATAATACAGATAAAAATATTGTTTTTATTTCACATGTTTCAAGGATCTTCACATGTGCCGGGCACCAGAGGGTTCAAGTCCATACCAAATTGTATTTCCTTTTTTTCATGTTCTCTTGAAACAAGTCAACAACTCCCAATTGTGAAGTGTGAACAAAAAAAAAGAGAACACAGAAGCACAAAGCCATTACCGGGCATTGGACGAATTCCATTCGGCGCTGGAGGAAATGGGACCTGCTGTGGTACTGGGTACTTCATCAGATGATACTGATGTTCCAATAAATGATTAAACAAATTGATCTGTTTATTCAATTTCAGCCGTATGTAGTAAGCCCGAAAGAAATCAGAATTCTCTTCTTCAAGCTTCTGCCACACTGATAACAAGAAAGATGTACTGCTGTCAGTTCTATACTAGAAAGAAGAACAATACAATCGGAGAAATATAAAACATTTTAGCATCAATCGTTAGTATAACATCATTGTTTGCACTGTAGGTTGCATGTCATAGCTCCTAAGCAACCTGCAATGGTAATAGGTTATTTCAAAGAAACAGCATGTAATTAGAGTAAACGGCAACTAAGAGTAATGAACATTTAAGTCATTACTCCATAGTATGGTTTTAAGTAGCTCATTACATGTGACATTAGATATTTGAGACACAGCTAAGTGGTCTAGACTTGCAACTCCTGAGTTCGATTACCTATGTAAATAATTGAATCAAATTAAATGATCCAGAGTGCAAATATTTATTTATTTAGTCACAAATGAGCCGGTGGATTGAGCACAAGAAAACTTAACCTAGAGTAGTGAAACCAGGTTCTATTCGTGCACGGTTAGAAAGGGTCCTAACAACTTCTCCTTTGTTCATATATAGCTGCAGGCAGCGCTCAATAAGATTTTGAACCTGAAAAAAAAAATAAAAGGTTTGGTTTGATAGAAACAGTAGAGACTAGGAATGTACAAGGCAAACTCTGAATATAAACTTTTAACATTCCAATATTGCTGACCGAATAAGTAGTTGTCTTACAAGTTCAATGTCTTCTCGAGAAACCTTTTTATTGTCATTACCAGCAGCTGATAATGAACCGGAATCACCTACAGTTGCATCAGTGACTCTGGTATTTATCTGTTCAGCTTGCTCATCATTATCACCTTGTACTGATGACTGAAACTTTTCCTTGCTCTCAACATCCTGTGGCAAGTCAGATGCTCCCATAAGGTGATAATTTAACTAAATCCCAATCAAAGATAGAAAGAGATGCTAGCAAATGATGAAGCAAGGTAATTGCTGATGTATGAAATTAGCAAAGGCATCTTTTAGTATTCAATACCATCCTAAAAAAATTCAATATTTACAAAAGCAGTCACACAAGGAGCTCAGTGATGGGATGATGTAGGTGTGATTAGGTGCAGATAAGCGGAGCTGGTTGCCGGGAGGTTGAGGTTCTGATTATATGACTAGGTATTGAGAACCTCTCCTAGCAGCTTGGAGCTCAAGGAAAGAGCTCCATTGGTGCCCAAATCAATCGCCGCCATGGAGGAGCACTTATCCTCCTATTTCCATAGCTGGTCTTCACAACCAGCATATTGAGGGGGAAATGGAGGATGGTGGATATATCCAGAGCCTCTAGTCTCATACATAGAAAATGTCATGACATACAATTAAAAAAAAATAGATGTCCCACTAGATTCTTTTTATCACTATGGAATTAAGTATAAAGAATGCACACAGCATGCCTACTTGGCAGATCAATCCCATGGTGCTCCCAAGTATTACGAATATAAACTGTGCAGAGCATTCCACAATTTGTTCACCGCAGCAAATATTAGTTTCTATATAAGATTAAGTTATAGTAGCATCACTTCAGTTTAAAACATACAGTCCAAATGCACCTTCAGTAATGTAATGCAAAGATGCAAGCTCACCTGGGAACCCTCCCCCATTTCAATTAACAACACTGTGGGGCCGGGGCGTTCACTTTACAGGAACACTGATATTAACAGTCTTGACGTGTGAAATACCTCGATAAGTAGCTCACAGAGAATCACTGTGTATCAATTTCAAGAATTCGAAACAGTTAGAAAATACTGTCAAAAGCTTGTGACGCAGAAAGTAATGAAGTTCATAACACAAGGAATATTTATGTTCAAAGAAAAACCATAATTAAATTTCAGAGACATGAAATTTATCGCAAGAGCAAATGTCAAATTACACATCCTTCGAAATCTGATTGGTAATTTCAGCTCCTCGTACCACCCAACCAAGACGGAATACTGCAAAACTTAAAAATATACTAACAGATATGTGTCTAGTTACATCAAGGTGCGGACGGACCTAAAGCCTCCCGCCCCCCAATTGTGACAAAACCGTCCTGGATTGGGACGAAATCGTCCTGCCCCTGCCCCCGCCCTCGCGGAGGGATCCACCCATCACCGCAATGTCCAGCTAAATGTCAGCTACAAGAGGAAGAAAAAGGATGGGGGAGGAGAGCTCAGCACTCACCTGCGCGAGGCGCTGGCCGCACGAGACCGAGGCTAAACCTCTTCTTGGTAGGAGTATTTGCTGCACCCGTGCGCTGCCGTGGTGCTGCACGGGAATTTGTGGCGTTTGGAGGCTTAAAAAAAGGGGAATTTGGCGTTTGGGTGGCCGTTGGGTAGAAAGAAGCAAGGGCGGAGAGATCTACTCCTCCTATATAATTATAATTTTACTATTTTTGAAGATAGAAAAATAAATACTCATTAAATAGGCTGCCGTTAGTGAATATTAAATATCTTTTCTATGTTTGAAATTTTGGTTTAGGATACAAAATGAACATGAGGTGCAAATATTAATATGTGTGTAAAAGATAACCTCCATTTTCACAGGAACCCACCTGGGATTTGTTTTCTCAGAAATTAGTGATCAATTTCCCATCAACCAAATATGATACTCTTTGTTTCAAAAATATAAGTATTTTTAGTGTAGTTAAAGACCATCAATAATAAAAAAATTAATAATTTTATCATATATGATTATATTATTGGATTCATCATGAACAGAAATATCATACTATGTATCTCTTCATGGAGGTTGTTAATATTATTAGTTGAAGTTTAAAAATAACTTTAGTCAGATCTAAAAATATTTATATTTTGAAAAAATGTAAGTAAATTATATGTAATCTTCCTTATTTTTCTAACCTACTTGAACCTTTGTGTGGTAGCGGTCGCCGGCTCGGCACTACCAATGCGACCGTCTTTGATAAAATTTTTGGGGATTCACATGCTGTTTGCCGACGTATTCTCGCGCCCTGAGATAATCAGGCGATATACGTCAAGAATTAACCCTTACCTTTGTATTCTTCTCGGAGTTGTCTTTTCACACACACGTATGGTTCCCAGTCCCTGTTACCGTTTTGTTTCGGTCTGGGTTTTTCCTGGATATTTCAGATAACTACTTTGACTATTAAAGTCTTTCCCCTAGACTAAGAAAATTTATGACTACGTGACATTGATGCCTCCTTTGGAACACGGATTTTTTTTCTATTTTCTACCTTTTTTATAAAATTAAATTAGTTCATTTGAAATTTTTTTGAGATTTCTGTGAAATTTTTGCGTTTCAAAGGAGGCATCTACATCTGAATTGATTTGTTTTCAGAAAAAAAAACCGGTTGAACTGACTTATTAGAATTATCAAGGCTAGTATTAGTATGGAGGAAGTCACTTTTCGAATACTTTTAAGTGTATGTGTTGCCATTCAAAAATCTGTATTTGTTGACAAATAACATACATGCTTTTTTTATAATACGATGTCCATATATCCGTATATGTTTTAGCACATTAATTTTTATATTTTTTTTAATAAAATTGAGTTAATTACTGTGAAGTTTTTTAATAATTCACGTAAAATTTTTTCTTCCAAAAGGCCTCAGATACGGAGCTGTAGGAGTATTTTTCACCGAGGAAAAAGATGCGGTAGATGAGAGAAAATGGACCGTGTCAGCACGGGACATCGTTTGAAAAGTGGTCCAGAGACACAGCGGAACGGTGCGCCGAGCGCCGTTGTACTTTTCTCGATGCCGCTGCTATCCGGTAAGGTTTCGTGGACCGCGGCGGATTTGGATTTTGCTGCCCCTCGGAGTTTGGACGGACACCGATACGCGATGGCTACAACTTGCCACACCTGGCCCATACACAAATTGCGCCATGAGACATCAGTCTCATACGCATGTGTGACAGGCAGCCTGCCAGGAAAATTTCCATTCATTTGTCTTGGATTTTATAAAATTTAACATGGAAAGTGAAATTAGGTCGAAGGCGATGGGACCGGACCTATACGTACCGACATAGTAGTACATGGATTTGCGATTTTAGTCCACAGGCTGAAACCTGCAACAAAGCCTGGCCCAATGTCCAATGACGGCCCAGTTTCCAAAACGAATGCAGCCTTGATCCGGCGTACTGGCCCAACCTGAGACACAACGCGGTACCGTCTGACCACAAATTTGGCGAAAGTCTCAAGGGACTGAAGTATCTTTTTTTTATCCCCAAAAATAACGGCGATGGCACGTAAACGTGGAAGATTTCGTTCTGATGGTGCTGCCGGAGGGAATTAAGGTGCCGTTTGAATCCGGAAATCCCGACTTCTAAAAATCTCAAAAATAACCTCCATTGCTACGGATTCTAGGATTCTAGACACGGGATTTTCACTGTCCCATCTAAAATCTCCCTCGTTTGACATTCAACGGCATGTTTTTCATCCGGTTTTTATTATCCCACCAGGATTCAAACGGGGCTTAAGATCGTCTGACGGCGATAGGAGGGTCGTTATGGTGACGACGGTGCCAGATCGTGCTCTGCTAGCCTATGGGCCGAGCTGCTGGCCCAAAAACGACGCAATTAAGGATAATCTGATCGGCCCAGCTAACTCATTATGCTTTTTTTACAGCGTAAGCGGTGGAAAATAGTGAAAGCTATAGTCCTCGGATCTAACAACTAATCAAACAAGCAACTAAGGTGCCATATCCTGATCCTTTTTCCATGCCTCATTTGCTGATATCCAAACGGCACTTTAGAGAGAGTTGACTTACCACCAAAACAATCTAGTAGTATTTTCCTTATCTACAGAGGAATATTAATATTATTTTCGGCTTCGGGCATGCCTAACCTCCCGCCAAAGCTTGAGGCATGCCAAAAAAAATAGGTCTCAGATTTTTTAAGCAAATCAAAAAAAATAATAAATATAAAACTTTGTGTCAATTTTTTCTTATGCGACATCCTAAAACCACCACAGCACTACTGTGGGGAGGTGAAGCATCAACCGTAATGCTTGCCAACATGCATGGCCCATCACATCCTTCCAAGGGCGAGGTGTAAAAATGTGGAGGAGGACCTACCAATCCCTCTTTTCTGACCCTTCTAATCTCACAATTTTGACTGTGATAATCTGAGACATGCAAAATCAGCAGCACCTCTCTCTCATTGTGACGCGCTACTTTAGGTGCTAACTGTGATGTAGGACTCCCCAAGTTTGCTTTAGCTCCCACTTGTCCCTCACCTCACATTAAGATCACTCGATGCCATGAAGACATGCATGGTTTGTAATCCACTAATTATCTCGCTCTCGCCATGACACCTCGCCTTACATCCTAACTATGTTGCGGCACAAAAACTTCCTCATTTACCTCATGCCCTAGGTGCAATGAATTGAAACGGAGGACTCATAAATACTGCCTCATTTTCCTCACCATGACACACTGTTTAAGGTTGTAACCATGATGAACGATTCACCAAACCTACCTTATCTCCATCTCATCATGTCCATTGCTTTATACCTTTAACTAAATACATGCAGTCAAATCTGTCTCTTATCCCTGTTGTCTAATGCACCACTTTCGGTCCTAACTGTTATGCAAGATCTGACAAATCTTTCTCATCTATCTCTTGTCATGCGCACGACTCACATTAGAATCGCTCGATGCCTTGACAACATGTACGTCCTATGGAATCCACCTTATCTCCCTCTCATTGCAACATGCCATCTTATATCTCAATTGTGATCCATGTCTCACCGAATCTGCCACAATTCCATCACATCCCGACTATAATGTAGAAAAACATGGAGGACCTGCCATTATCTCCTTTTTTTCATTAACCGTAATGAATGTTCTGCCGAATTTGGCTCATCCTCCTCCTAAGCCGCCCATTGTTTCACGTCTTTGACAGCAACACCCTGAAAGCATGCAAGACCTATCAAACATGCCTCCTCACATTTTTGTCCTGCTCACGCCCCACTACAATCTAACAAAACATTGATGACCCGCCAAAACTACCTCATCTCCTTGTCATTATGCACCGCTTTTAGATTCAGATTGTGATGAAGGTTCCGCCAAATCCGCCTCATCCTCTTCGTAAGCCGTCTATTGCTTCACGTCTTTGACAGTAACGCTCGAGAAACATGCAAGACCTATCAAATATGCCTTGTCACCCTTTTGTCCTATTTACACCTCACTACAATGTAGCGAAACATGGAGGACCCGCCAAACCCGGCTCACCTTCCTCTTGTCACTAAGCGTCACTTTTAGGTCCTAACGTTAACGAAAGTTCTATCAAATCTACCTCATCCTCCTCCTAAGCTGCCCATTGCTTCACGTCTTTGGTAGCAACGCTTGGAAACCATGCAATATCTATCAAGTATGCCTCATCACCCTTTTGTCCTGCTTACACCTCCCTACAATGTAGCAGAACATGGACGACCCGCCATACCCGCCTCATCTCCTTGTCATTAAGCGCTGCTTTTATGTCCTCACCTTGATGAAGGTTCCACCAACTCCGCCTCATCCTTCTCCTAAGCCACCCATTGCTTTTCACCTTTGACTACAACGCTTGTAAAACATGCAAGACAACCAAATATGCCTCATCACCTTTTTCTCCTCCTTACAACACACTACAATGCAGCACAACATAGAGAACCCAGCAAACCCGTCTCATCTCCTCCTCATCATTAAGCGCCACTTTTAGGTCCTAACCTTGATGAAGGTTCTGCCAAATCCGCCGCATCCTCCTCCTAACCCACCCATTGCTTTTCACCTTTGACTACAACGCTTGGAAAACAGGCAAGGCGACCAAATATGCCTAGTCACCCTTTTGTCCTCCTTACAACACACTATAATGCAACACAACATGGAGAACCTACAAAACCCGTCTCAATTCCTCCTTATCATTAAGTGCCGTTTTTAGGTCCTAACTTTGATGAAGGTTCCGCCAAATCCATCGCATCCTCCTCTTAAGCCACCCATTGCTTCACGCCTTTGACAATAACGGTCAGAAAATATGTGTCCTCCTTACACCTCACTACAATGCTGCAAAATATGGAGAACCCACCAAACCCGTCTCGTCTCCTTCTTGTCATTAACCGACGCTTTTTAAGTCCTAACCTTGATGACGGTTCTGTCAAATCCGCCTCATCCTCCTCCTAAGCCACCCATTGTTTCACGCCTTTGACAACAACGGTCGGAAAACATGTGTCCTCCTTACACCTCACTACAATGCAACAAAATATGGAGAACCCACCAAACCCATCTCGTCTCCTTCTTGTCATTAAGCAATGCTTTTTAAGTCCTAACCTTGATGACAGTTCTGCCAAATCCGCCTTATACTCTTCCTAAGCCACCCATTGCTTCACGCTTTTTACAGCAACGCTCTAAATACATGTAAGACCTGCCAAATATGCTTTGTCACCCTTCTATCTTGCTCAAGCCTCTCTACAATGCAACGGAACATGGAGCACCCGCCAAAACCGCCTCATCTCCTTCTTGTCGTTAAGCGCCGCTTTTAGATCTGAACCGTGACGAAGGTTCCTCCAAATCAACTTCATCCTCCTCCTAAGCCACCCATTGCTTCATGCCTCTGACAACAGTACCTTGAAAACATGCAAGACCTATCAAATATGCCTCGTCACCCTTTTGTCCTGCTCATGCCTCACTACAATTCACCAGAACCTGGAGGACCCACCAAACCCGCCTCATCTCCTTGCTTGTCAGTATGCGCCACTTTTTGGCTCTAACCTTGATGGAAGGTTCCGCGAAATCTGCCTCACCCTCCTCCTAAATCATCTATTTTTTCACGCCATTGACTGCAACGCCCTGAAAACATGCACGACCTGCCAAATCTTCCTCGTCACCCTTTTATTCTACTCATGTCTCACATCGTGATCTCTTGATGGCTAGACTAATTGTAGGATACACCAGATTATCTCTCTCATTGTGACATATCATCTTACGTCCAAGCTATGATTCGTGACCCACCAAATTTGCCTCATTTTACTCACATCCTGTCTACAATGGAGTGAGACAAGGAGCACCCCTTAAAACTGCCTCATCTTTCTCATCGTGACACACCGCTTTAGGTTTTATCCAGACGATAGGACCTCCCAAATACATCTTCATCCCCTCTCTTGATGCACATCCGCACATCTTGACCACAATGTAGAGACAATGTACAGGACTGGCCAAGTCCATCTCATCTTCCTTTAAATCCCGACACACCATCTCGCTAACACAACCAAGCAAAACATGGTGTTATGCACTACACAATGTGAGTCCCAACATGGTGTGAAGCACTTTGTCCAATTTGAAAAAGAAATTGCAACCTCTAGCATAGGAGACAGACATCGGTGCAACAATCTGGCTTTGTGTGACCCTGTAGATAGAACTGAAAATAAAATGTTCAGAATGAGTCTTTAGCTTAGTGGTAAGCCACTCAACTGGAGCGCTACTGACATTTGAGCCCTGGCCATTAAACTTAGATCTCTCACCGAAATTTATTTTTAAAAAATAGTTTTGTAGTTATTTGAACAACGCACGATAGCACAAAAGGACTGTGATACTCGTGGTCACTGGTGGAACCACGTGTCTTCGTCGATCTTGATACACGTTCTACGTAGATAGTTTGCAGGAGGTATACGTCGCTTGTGAAGGGTGTAACACTTGTAATTTAAATGTTGATGTAAAAAAATTGAATATAATTTTAAAAATATGTTGAAAAATTTGAAAAATTACAACTATTTTTTAAATTAAAAAGGTTTGGAGGATAATTTTTTTATCACAAGTTTGCACCATTAAATCCAGTTCTTCTGATATGTGTTAGTGGAGTAGTATTTTCTGAGGGAATACGAATTGAAAATGTGTCGCTATGTTTGGGACACAAGTTACGCTTGCTGCAACACAAGCCGACGGCACTCGTGTACTGTGCCAGGATATTTTGCTCAACGGGCGCCGACTGGAGCAAACGAAAATATCGGCGATGGGTCGGTCAGCTGTGTATAGCGGGCCAGCGGCATGCTTATCCTTGCCATGCTATCTTGTTCCTGACCCGGCTACGCAAAACCAACTGCCCGGACCGACCAACGCAACGAGAGAGAGGGAGGAGCGGGTGGTGGTCTATGGACCCGGTGCACGCCTCCCTCGGTCCCCGCGCTTGGATAACTCGTGGGCGGGTCCCACCTCTCACCCCCGGAACATTTTAGATTTTTGTGCCCGACTCGACCTGTCCGTGCGAGGAAGAAACCAGCCAAACCGATCAGCCCCAAACCACTCCGGCGAAGCAGCGCGGGAGCAACAGAGATACAGAGGCGAGCGGGAGAGCGGGCGAGAGGGCGGATCGGAAGGGGGGAACAGGAGAGGAGGAGGAGGAGCAAGCGGAAGGGACCCACTTCGTCCGTGATGGTGGGCCTGGTCGGCGGTGGCCCGGCGCGGGCGCCGAGGCTCGGTGAGGACGCGCCGGTG
>BCLG01000536.1:162192-187315 GCA_001602295.1 Zoysia matrella
GGCGCTTGGCTCTGTGGGTGATCCGCGGATCTGGATTTGCGTCGGTCCGTGTTTTGCGTCGGAATTCGTGACGTGTTTTTTCTCTCTTCATTTTACTGTCTACTGGAAGTGCTGCGGATTGATTCGCGGCGGTGCTTTTCTGCCTGCCTGCAGCTGGTTTGCTCTGTCCCTCGTTTTGTCTCATGGAGGCTTCTCCCCGCGATTCGGTTTCAGGTGTGGTCGCTGGTGCGGAGCTTCGACCAGCCGCAGAGGTACAAGCCGTTCGTGGCCCGCTGCGTGGTGCGCGGCGGGGTGCTCAAGATCGGGAGCCTGCGCGACGTCAACGTCAAGACCGGACTCCCGGCCACCACCAGCACCGAGCGGCTCGAGCGCCTGGACGACGACGAGCACCTCCTCAGCGTCAGGTTCGTCGGCGGCGACCACCGCCTCCAGGTCCGTGCTCTCCTCCTGTTCTCTGCTTCGCCGTTACTAGCGTTTTGTACAGGCAGGCTCTGTTTCCTGCTTGCTCTGGTTTACGCTTTGCCACGAGTATTGAGACTACGAATTCGGTACCCGTGTCGCGAGCCGCTTGCTGAAGTAATCGTTTGATTGATCCCATCAAAGGAATGCAGTAAGCTAGTAGTAATTGTTAGTATTTCAGGATTAGAAATGCACTACTTGTGGCTTGTGAGTCTTCATTATTTATTACAAGTATCGTCGTTTCTGCATGTGTGATCTGCCGTAATAAGAAAGCAATCAGCGTTTGATTTGAAGACGTTACCAATGGTTCATCCTCATTAGACTAGGATGTAGTAGACTAGTAGTGCCACTTAGCACTACCTGATTGTCTTGCTTTTGGTAACTTCTGTGCTCACATAAAACAGTACAAATTGATTCCTGATCAGGATGGTTGTATGAACTGGCGTCAGTTTAGTAGGCTGTCTGTCACTTGCTCCTCCATCCTTCATTTAATCTTCAGAATCATAATTTCTGATAAATAGTAAGATTTTGACGTGTTAGGAAGCTGTGGTATTGTTTATATATGTGAATAACTGTATATACCTGTCGCAAAAGAAAAGAATAACTGGATATACGATGATGTTCTTTACTAGTGCTTGAAGCTTCTGTTTGATCTGTACTGATGAGCTGTGTTGCCGCTTCTTCAGAACTACTCATCCATCATCACTGTCCACCCGGAGATCATTGAAGGGAGGCCTGGGACGCTCGTGATCGAGTCCTTCGTGGTCGATGTTCCCGAAGGCAACACAAAGGACGAGACCTGCTACTTCGTCGAGGTCGTGATCAAGTGCAACCTGACGTCTCTCCAAGAGGTATCCGAGCGACTAGCGGTTCAGTCGCCTACTTCTCCGCTTCACTAATCCATGTCCTCGTTGGCACAGAGGTGCGAATCGGCGTGAGAATAAGGAGCTTCAAATGCCAATTGTGGACAGTTCCATGTTTTTGAGACGGGCAGTTTCCCCGCTGTTACTCGTCTCTTGGAAGGAAGGATTACCAGTATGTAGGAATCCAAGAGAAGGATTACCAGTATGTAGGATTAAGTATCTGTGGTACTAGTATGGTACTGATGGTGTTTCTTAGCCTATAGTGACTGCAGCTCCTAGTTACTCCGTGTTTATGTGGGCATGCTCAGCTAGTATGTGAGAGACATAGGGTGGATCGGTTTTTGCCTCCTCTGGTGCATGGAGCGTTCACTCGTTTTATGCATTCGAGATGGCATCTGTGTAGTACTAGTATTTCTGTTGCTGGATAGACTCCCGCTGACATTTAGGGCTCGGACCATTGATTTGGTTTGATGTTCCTCCTTTCAGTGTTATCGATCGATATGAAAACTGGGTACTTTATATAACCATGATATGCCTGTTCTTTTTCATGGTCAATTAGAGAATTTAGAAGTATGTTCTTATTCAACTGTTGTCGGACTAGACCACGCTTGACTTCTGGTAGTAGTACTAGAACAGAACACACAGCGTTCGTGTGAAAATGGATAGAGCTGGTGAGAATGAAAGTGGCTCCTTGGTAGGACTACGAAGTTTGCAAAATTTATGGCTTGCCAGATTTGTAACTTTTTTGTCAATTGTTTTATATTTTTGCCAAAGTTCTCAAAAGTATGGTAAGCATTGTCTCGGTATTTTTACCAAAGTTCGTTATAAGTGTGGTGAGCAATTTGCTCATGAGTACACTTTTAGCTCTCTTTTGGAACGCTAGAAATTTTTATGTTTCAGGTGTTTTTTCTATGAAATTGAATTGATTTTTGTGAAATTTTTATATTTAGTAAAATTTGGCAAGTATATGTGGCAAAATAATTTGGCAGTGAACTCGGTTGGGATGAGAAAGGCCCCGCCGACCGCCGTCCTGCTGATCAGCTCGCTCTCTGGTTCGGTGTCGTTTCCAACAAGGGTTGCCATCTCGGCTCGTCTGCTGCTAATTAATCTACTTGCTCAATTTAGCGGATGCCCTGTTGCTAATCTACTTGTTCGAAACGGGTTCCTGGCTTTGCGAGCCCATGTGTGTACACGAAACCGCGCCGTCGCTGTCGTCGCCAGAGCTCGCGAAGCGGCTTCCAGAAGACGGAGACGGCGGATTTCGCCGGACCAACCAATGCGCGTTGCCCGATGAGGCCGTTGCATTGGCTGGACGGCGAGGGAGGCGGTGACGGTGACTTGCTCCTACTACCTCCGTGTTTGTATGGCGGTTTAAGACTTTCTGGTTGTGTCTACATGTTACTACGAGTCCTACTTCCGTGGTTGTTTTGGAAGTGGTCAATGGGTTCGATGATGGAAACCTCCTGCAAAATGATTGGGGTTTCGGCTCGGAAGGCATGGATTTGACTTGATACTCTTCTGTTGCTGCTTCATCCGTCCGGAAAAGGGTGAGTCCAGATCTAGTTTAAATCAGGGTTTAAAAAAACTGTCATGTGGCAATTTTCAAAATGGTGAAACCGACTTACTTAGGGTCGGTTTACGATTTTTTATGGTACCTTAGTTTAGTTTTAAACAAAAATCGTTTCACTAAAAACCAAAAAAATAAGCCCGCTTTTAATGGTTTTTCAAACCCTTCAGACTTGTTGCATGGCCTCTTCCGGCCCAAAAGCTTTAAAGATGTGTTTGGTTGAGCTGTGAGCGGTAGAAAAGTTGCTGTGGGCTGTGAGCTGTGAAAAAGCTGCTGTGAGTTATAAGCTGTGAAAAAGCTGAAAAGCCTTTTGGTTGAAGCAACTGTGAGCTGTAGGTTCTGTAAAAAATGTCTGTATTGCCCTAAATGGTTATGACTGTTTATATGCAAAACGACCGTAATGCATCGTACTATTTACTGATTCACGTGTGAATAACTATTTCAGAAAAATATACTTAATATTTTAAAGATTTTCATCACTAATTAATACATGGTCAACATAAATACAAAATACATAGTTCATATAATTACTTTGTCATCAGCAATTATCCTCCTCTTGCACTAAACAAAGCATTGGCTATCCTATTACGAATGGCATTCATGGTATCCTCATTCTTCACATCTTGAGTCTCATCTCCTTGACTTTGTGATGACTTTGTGATGTGCCATTTGTCTCTTGTAACAAGTACTCCTCATCAGCATCACATTTATCGAACTCTTTATCTTGCAAATTGCTATCACGAATAAAATTATGCAATGCTACACAAGCAAGAATAATGTGCTTCTGAGTACGAGTTGAGAAGTTTGGCGTGCCCTTTAAAATACGTCACTTTTGATTCAATACGCCGAAAGCTCGCTCAATGACATTTCGAAGAGATGAATGCAAGAAATTGAAGACCTCGTACTTTCTCTGAGGAGGACGCCCACAGCGATGCCGAAACTCTGGAATATGGTGCGCGCTTCCTTTGTAAGGGGCAAAATACCTTATTCGATTTGGATATCCAGAGTCACAAGATAATATTTTTCTATAAAACAAATCATTAGTGCCAAATAAAAATCTCAAGTATTTTGACATTATATTCAGTAGTGTGTACCTTTCGGAGGTACGGGGAATATAGGAAAATTTGCTAATACATGATTCAATATTCATGTATCATGTGCAGAACCTGGCCAACCAGCTACCGCAAAGATAAACCGCATGTCAAAATCACAGATAGCGAGCACGTTCTGAGATGTATATCCATGTCGGCATGTGTGATTAACTACTTCCTCAGCTGGTACTACCACTTTAACACGTGAACCATCTATTGCTCCAATAGCCCCTTTGAAATAAGGCCAGAAACGGTCCTTTTTTATCCTTTCATGGTCAGTACTGAAAGTAGCATCCCTTGACTTAATATTATCCTTAGCCAACTTCCGCAAACATTTTAGTAACTCATAAAACTTTGTGTGTACTATCAAAGAGAGCGTGTAAAACGATTTTCAACTTGTGAAAATGATTGCGGTCCTCCGACAATCCACAAAAACATAGCCAATGACTCAATGGATAAAACATTGCTGCTTGAGGTCAAACCATACGTTGAAACTAGCAAATCATGAAGTGACATGAAAACTTCAGTGCTCATCCGAAACATCTTATAGAAGTACCTGGGCTTACTCATACATCTCATTACCCATTAAATTTCAGTTTCTAGTGTTTCTCTATATTCACCTTTATGGAGATACCTTTCAGTGTACAGGTTGCCTATTTCACTATTAAGAGCAGCATGTTGAGAAAGTTCAGCCAATTGGTGTAGTCTCTGTAGCCCTTCTTCAGCTGCATGCGGTATATTATCATCCATCTACATAAAATATGTAATAATCTCAAACAAAGTTCTCACATAACACAACCAAATAATCTCAACTAAAAGATAATAGTTCACAACAGTGGCATTAAACTCAAACAGGATTCTCACATACAATATATGGAAATATAAACTAGTACAACAGTAGCATGGTTCATAACATAAGCATATAATCTCAACAACAAATATTAAATATGGCTCACAAACATAACACTACGAATAAATGAGCAAAAAGGTACTAGTGACGCTTCATCATCTCCTTCTCATGCTCCCTTTCAATCAAATCAAGCCTTCCCTCATTTGTTTCTAATGAGCTCAAAATTTCCCTAAACTTAGGCTTCACTATTAGGAAGCTTGCTGTATGTATTAGACCGGTTCTTTCTTGTACTCCACAGTCTTTCACCATTTTCATAGCCTCTGCAATGGTAGGAACTAGGTTGGTTGGAGGTGCTGATGATGCTTCAACACTTGAGGTTATCTTCTCCGCTGCATTTTCAATCTTCAAACATGTGCTTTTGTATAGTCTCAAGAAAGGGCTTTTATCATCTTTCTCTTCAGTAGCAAAAGATGAGCCCTTACGTTTCTTTTTTCCTACTTTTGATCTCTTCAAAGCGGCCAGCTTGACATCATCAGTCTCTGAATTTTTTTGCATCTCAAACACATCCTCGTCACTTGAGCCATAAGATGATATATCTCCAGGATAAGCTGCAGTAACCCCACTAACATGAACCTTATCAAACAACATATAAAGATCATCAAGATGCTTCGGTCCATGTTTTTTGAATCTCACATGATTGCATTTGATTCCTTTCTCCTGATTATTGCATCTCTGAAATAAAGTAAATTAATTAACAAGTGACCATATAATAGTAGACAAAAGAAATAAAGGCCAAAACAATTCTTACAGCTAGGTGTTCCTCCCACCATTCTGTAGAGCACACAACAGTCTGCTTCGCGTCATCCCATCCAAGATCAGTGGCACAATTCTTAAATTCTATAAACCATGTGAATTCTTTTTTCATATTGTCCAACTTGTTCTTCAATTGTTTCCTTGTGCGCTTTTGACCCGTTTTCGCCTTAAACTTAGCTTCTAAATTTTTCCAACCGGTCTTAGTGAAAATGCCCATCGGCCTATTTCCGACTTCTATCTCTCCTTTGCACAAATCAATCAAATGCTTGACATAAGCATCACCTCAATCTGCGTTACCACCCATTCTTGAAGGAAAATTTTTTTTTTATCATGCATACAAAACAGTCACAGTAGAACACATTCAAGCAATAGTATATACAATAACATTTTTCATTGCAATCAAGTATGTTATGATTATAACAAATTCTTCAAGCAAGCAAATAAATTTCATCATATACACAACATTTCCAATACAAATCATGAGATTAGAAAGAAAGAAAAGGGGATTTTTCGTACCTAGACTTTGAATCTCCTTTGCTGCACTGGACAGGCCAGAGGATAGAGACGGTCCTGCGTTGAAGCAGCTGGAGAGGAGAGGAAGGGGGGCAGCTCTAGTCACCTGCGTCAGACAAGAGAGGAAGGGGGGCGGCTCTGCTCTCTGCATCGGACATGAGAGGAAGAGGGTCAGATTTGTTCCCTGCACCAGAGAAGTGATGAAGGCCGCCGGACTTGCTTCCCTGCACTGGAGAGAAAGGCCTACGTACCTGCTTCCCTGCGCAGGAGAGGAGAGGTAGGGCGCCGAATCTGGTTCCCTTCGCCGGAGTGGAAGGTTGCTGCGCGAGTCAACGAAGACCAGTCGCCGAAGAAGGAGGCAGGAGCTATGCGAGGAGGAGAAAGGGGCCGGGGCGCTCTGCTCAGAGGAGAGGAAGGGGGTGGAGCTCTGCGTGCCACCACCCCAAACCCTAGCGATGCCACCAGTCGAGAGGGAGGTCGCTGCGTCGTGTGGAGGAAAGTGCGAATGGGAGCGCTTGGGGGTCGGGCCCTGGCTCATGTGCTTGCAGTGGCAGTGCGGGTAATATTTGCCCCCGCAGCCGCTCAAAGCCGGTCCTTAGGTGCCGTGGAATTTGTTCTACCACGCAGCTGCTTTTTTCGTCAAAAGCTGGACGCGTCTTGACCCTTTGGTTAGCTTTCTGCTTCTTCGGCAGCCGTAGCCAACCAAAGGGGGCCTAAACCACATGGAAAGATAATTAAAAACTAAGGAATATGTTTGATTGCCATTTAATCATGCCACATCGCAGCAGCTGCGGCTACGTCAAAATTACGGCGGACAAATCTTTACCAAACTTGTGGCGATCAGTGGCAAAGGCACTACTTGTAGGCTACACGCACCGGCGCCGCTGGCGCAGAGTTTTGAATTTTCTTTGAGCTGCTAAATCGATCGGGATCGGTTTGACAAAAATTTAAAAAACTGATCAATAACCATTTCAAATTGAAAATTCAGTAAACCGATCAGTTTTTTCAGTTTTTAAGCGGATTCACCGATTTATGCGATCGGTTTTTTGGTTTTATTATTTTTTTAATTTCAAAGTTTTAAACTCATCGTTTTACTGGTTTCTCCACTGAATCTTTGGTACTCTGAATTTTTTCAAAATTTTAATTTATTTTAAAAAAATTAAAATAAAAATCGTTCATTCGATAAAACTATAAACCGATCTATTTTAAACAGTTTTTTTAAACCGTGCGCTGGCGTCGTCTTCGTCTCCTTCCTGATTTAGCATGTGCCCATGGGAATCGGGGCCCCATTGACGGTGGGAAGGGTACGACCGGGGGAGGTGGTGGTCCCTGCCGCTGGGCCTTCTCTGCATGGAGTATGCGATAACGCGGTCCCCATGTCAGAAGCGGTAGGACTGATGGAATCGTGTGCAAGCAAAGCTACCGGGTCAGCGTCGGACGGCTCGTGCACCGCCGCACGGATTAAACCTCAAATCTCGATGTCTTTGTTCACCGAAAATAAAATCTCAAATATTGAAACTCGCCGTCTGTCAAAAACAATATGTAGGTTTATTTTTCTTGCACTAGAAAATTACTAATTTGGAAGATCACCTAGACCGTACTTCTATATGTTCGTGCATCCTTGCAAATTCAGACTAAAATTCAGTCTGATTTGGTACTCTCTGAGTCCAGAATTATAATTATAAGTTACTTTGAACTTCTCAAAAAATTTTAAATTATAAGTCACTTTTATTTTTCGAGTTAATTCTTTTTTCTTTTTAATATATCTTCAATTTATTTGTTTTCTTCTTATTTTAAAAATATTTTATCTTTTTCAATTTTTTTAATTTCCAAACCCAAATCTAAAACAACTTTATAAAAAAAAGGCGGAGTAAGTACTCTATAGCACAAGCTCTCATATTTCATTCCTCAACTGATATTATTATGGAAGAAAATTTTTCAGCTCATTCAGTGAAACTTTCGTTTCAGATTGCATTTCACAGAGGTGGCTTTCGGGTTTTGAGAATAGAGAGTGGGATAGGATTATGAAAATCTTAACCATTTATTTTATCTTATTAAATCTCAATCCTCTATTTAATTCTCAAGCTTAATTCTATCTCTTATTTTTCATTACCCAAACGCCACTTGAGTATCCAAATTTCAGCAAGATTTTTTACTTAGGGTGTGTTTGACAGGGTTTATTTAAAAAACTTATGTTACTATTTATATACTGTAAATATATTAAAAATACTGTTTATATAAACTAGTTTATCCGAGTCGAGCTTATAATACTGTAGCCATACTACTATAAGCCGAAGAGGCTTTTAGGCCCTGTTTAGTACAGCTGGAACTTAATAAAAAAGTAGTTTATTATTTTAGCTGGTAAAAAACAGCTAAAAAATAAACTGCTGTTTAGTTCATTTTGATAAGCTACTAAATTAATAAGCTATAAAATAAATTTACTGTTTGACACAATTTCTGTTTAATAAACTGAAAATAAGCTGCGGGAAACAGGCACTTAGGGGCCTTTCGATCAGCGGCCCGCAAGCTGCTTGCGCAATCTATGGAGCGCATCATGCCGCAGCTGGGGGATGGATACAGCAGCGGCGTCCGAGCCCAGAGTGGGGACAGGGGATTTGCGGGCCGCCGCGGCCGCTACAGACGCGGAGCCATCTTCTCCCTCGCATTTCCTTTTTTCGGCCTTGGCGAACGCTTTCCCGCGACGGCCCTCAACCTGTTCGACGAAATGCCCGAGGGGCCTCAAGCCTGGGCCTTGAGCTTGGCTTGTTGGAAGACTGCCCCAGACGGCTGGAGCTGTGGTCCAGGACTTGCCGGCTTGGCCTGCCAGACGAAACGGCTCATGGTAAGAAATTTCTCTGTTACGTGATGGATAATGACAAATGACAATAGCTAGTCTCCGACTTCCATAGCATAAGCCTTTTTCTCATTCATTTCACCATAGCACTGTCTGTGGGATTGAGCATTTCCTGAAACAATTCTGTGGCGCAGCTTACGCATTACAGAAATCGTTGTTTAACTTAGGTCTGCTTTATTTGGAGGATAGTGTAATCAATTTTTTCTCACCTGGTATCAGTTCCTATCACATAATAAAGCCAGGAATTATTTTAGTTCTACCAAACTACTTACCCTCTTCAAACTTAGTTTCTGATTTTTATTTTTACAAAACATTTGTTTCAATTTACTGCATGGTTTGTCTTTCTGCGCATATGAATTTCCTAGTTGAAGCTTGAAGGTTGTTTCAGAGTGGAAAACTAGCATAACGCTGAAAAGTTTTCTGTATTTGCTTGTTCTAACTATCATAGCTTGGTCTTCTGAAAAAAAATATCATACCTTGGTCTTCTGCAAAAAACTACAAATAAGGAAAGTTTGTCTTCTTGAAGTAGTAAATAAAGTTATATATGCTTAGTAGTGCATTAACCTGTACTTCTATTATTTTCCTTTGATGCTTATACCTCTCGTTTGTTTTTCTGAGTTATTCTGTATAGTTGGTGGTAATGCCACATCAAAGATAAAAAGAAGTGACCTTTTAAAGGTAAGTTGCAAATTAATTGCATCCTATATTTATGTATAAAGATCAAAAACTGCTCATTTCTAAATGTCTCATGCGTCTTATAGAAATAAAGTTAACCCATAAGAACTACAGTGTACAGTGATATATTGTCTCAGACATGTCCCAACAATAACAAATTTCCTTCTCACTGGTGTACAATAGGGAGATAGAACAAATAGATATTTTAAGTTTCTCTGAACTCTTGTGGTGACAAATATGGTCTCTCATGACTCTCACTGGTCTATGGTAGTTATAGTGAGTCAAACTCAAGTCACCTTGGATTGGCATCAGCTTATTGAATTTGTTGACAAAACACCACACACATTAGACTTTTGGGGCTGCAGTCGATTTGGTTGCCTGCTTACATTGGTCATCCTGGAAACTAGAAGTGGGTGGATATTATCAACAGCTACGTTTTAGATCTAAGGGGTAGACTCCACAGTTGTTGTATCGCTGAAACACACATATCTTCAGGCCTCTAGAGAGAGTTTGCCTGCTCATAAGTTCCCTCAAGCATGGTATGGATCCCTGCCAATCTGATTGGCGCTCTTTTCCTGCTCTTTCTGATTGTTGTGGTATCCAGCACCTCATCTCATGACACACTGCATCTGAAATCTTCACTCTCAGTCGAAAATCACCAGAGCAATATTCTGCAATCTCAAGATGACACTTTCTCTTGTGGCTTCTACAACATCTACAATAACTCCTTCACATTCTCCATTTGGTATTCCAACTCAGCAGATAAAACCATTGTTTGGAGTGCCAATCGTGACCGTCCTGTTCATGCTAGGAGATCAGCGCTTACATTACAAAAGGATGGGAGCATGCTTCTCACCGACTATGATGGCACGGTGGTTTGGCGTGTTGATGGTGATCTAGCAGAAGTTCAGTGTGCTCAGCTCTTGAATACCGGAAATCTTGTTTTGAAAGACATTGGTGGTAAGATTTTGTGGCAAAGTTTTAGTTCACCTACAGACACTCTGCTACCCACTCAACCCTTCACTGCAACTACAAAGTTGGTTGCTGCCACTCAGTTACATGTTTCCGGACATTATATCTTGAGTTTCAGTGATAGGTCAATATTGTCTCTGATATATGATGACACTGATGTTTCCGATATATACTGGCCCGATCCTGATACACCATTTTTCGGCAATGACAGAAAACGTTATAACAATACTAGGTTATGTATCCTTGATGATATTGGCCAATTTGTTTCAAGTGACTTTGCCACTCAGAAGGCACTTGTAGCTTCTGATGCTGGTTCTGGAACTAAGAGAAGGCTTACTCTCGATCCTGATGGTAACCTTCGAATTTATAGCTTGAATAGCTCTAATGGGACGTGGTCAATTGCAATGGTTGCTATGCCTAATCCCTGCAAAATTCATGGTTTATGCGGCCCATATGGAATTTGTTACTATTCACCTATGCCCACTTGCTCTTGTGCACCTGGCTATAAAATGATCAATCCTGGTAATTGGAGCCAAGGCTGTAGTGCTATTGTAAATATTACCTGTGGTGCTGCACAGCCTATGAGGCTTCTGCGACTTCCAAACACTGACTTTTGGGGCAATGATCAGCAACAGCATGAATCCATGTCATTTAAGGCTTGTAAGGATATTTGTATGAGTGATTGCACCTGCAAAGGATTTTTGTACATTCAAGGCACTGGGCTGTGCTTCCCAAAATCTCTCCTTTTCAGTGGCAGATCCTATCCACCTGGGATTAATCCACGCACAATGTATATCAAGATCCCAGCCAACGCTGATATTTCAAATATGTCTATTCCCCAATCTGGTGTTATTCATTCCAGTCAAAATTATCTTAAATGTGATCATATGAGCACAAGAGCATTACAGTTATTTCCAGATGTTCATAAGACTGGATCAGGAGAATCCAAATGGTTTTACTTCTATGGGTTTGCAGCTGCAGTTTTTGTCATAGAAAGTTTGTTTGTCACATCTGCATGGATTTTTGTTCTGAGGAGAGAGTTGAGGCCCATACAAGCTGTGGAAGGCTACAAAGTCATTTCTAATCATTTCCGGCAATACAGTTACAATGAGCTGAAAAAGGCTACTGCAAATTTCAAAATTGAGGTTGGAAGAGGAGGCTCCGGGGTTGTCTACAAGGGAACATTGGATGATAATAGAGAAATAGCTGTGAAACGTCTGGAAAATGTTTGTCAAGGAAAACAAGAGTTTCAATCTGAGCTACGTATCATTGGAAGGATCAACCATATGAATCTTGCCCGAATATGGGGCTTTTGCTCAGAAGGCTCTCATAGGATGATAGTGTACGAGTATATTGAGAATGGATCACTCTCTAATATATTATTCAGTAATCAAATGTTGCTAGAATGGTCACAGAGGTTTAATATTGCTATGGGTATTGCAAAGGGTTTAGCCTATCTTCACCACGAGTGTTTGGAATGGGTGATCCACTGTGATGTGAAGCCAGATAATATACTGCTTGACCAAGATTTTGAACCAAAGATTATTGACTTTGGTTTGGCGAAGATGGGTAAAAGGCATGGATCCAACCAGGTTACATCTCAAGTAAGAGGAACAGTAGGTTACATTGCTCCAGAGTGGATCTCTGGCTTACCTATCACTGCAAAGGTTGATGTCTACAGTTACGGCGTTGTGCTTCTTGAGCTAGTATCAGGAACTCGTGCGTCAGACATGTCTGCGGGCATGGAAGGTGAGTTGCACATGGAACTCAGGAACCTTGCTAGGATTCTTGCTGATAAAGTGAACAAGGAGGAACAATCATGGATATGTGAGTTTGCAGATTACAGATTGGATGGTCAATTGAACTGTTTGCAAGCAAGAACACTGATCAATTTAGCTGTTTCATGTTTGGAGAAGGACGAGAACAAAAGGCCCACCATGGAAACTATTGTTCAGATCCTGCTTTCAAGTGCTGAAGCTGATGGTGGCATAACAAATCATTGAAGTACTTGTTCCCTTTTTAGTGAAAAGGTCTGTATATTGGTTTTCTTTCTATAATAAGTTTGATGTGCCAGTTTTAGACAAAAGCACCGTATTATCGTCTTTGTTACAGTTTGAAACTAGCGCCGTGATGTCAATTTTCTTGCTAAGTGCGGTACTTGTAATAATTTTAGTATTTCACTATCTGACTTGAAATACATCGCATCACACACGACTGCTATGGTTTGCAGCTCGTAGACTAAATGCGAACAGGATGGCCACACGCATAACATATAGTACATTTTATTTTTTGATTTACACACACAAAGATAACCATGCCGACCGTCTAATGATTCATATGCTTGAGTGTTCATGGTGATCTTTCCATGCAGCACGAGGCGCTCAGACTCAGGAGCTCACGCCTTAATTTCCAGTGCCACGTTATGCAGCTCGTCATGGTGCTTACCGCCAGGATTCGCCTTCCTCCCGTGAGACGCATGCTTCTTCTTCATTCCATGCTTCGAATCACCATCGTCGTCATCGTCATGGTCAGAGTCCGAATCAGAATCGTGATCATGATCGTGGTCGCAGTCGGAATCGTGGTCTGAGTCGTGATCGTGATCAGAGTCACCCTTGTCGTCGCCGTCGTCGTCATTGTCGTCATCATCCAGCTTCTTCGCCTTCCCCCGGCCGGACGCAGCAGTCTTGCCGTCCTCCTCCGTGGACGCTGCGTGCGCCGCCGCTACATCACCGGAGGCACCATTCCGGCGCCCACCGGCCAGGTCAGTAATCCTGTCCACCGCCGTCTCTTCGTCACCACCGTTGCGGTGATCGTGCGCCGGCAGCAGGTCGCTCGTTCCCTTGGCGCCAGCGGCGCGGTCTGTCGCCTGCGCGGCAGCCGTTAGCGCGTCCAAAGCGCCGGAGGCGGTGAAGGCCACGGCGAGCAGGACGAGGAGGACAATGGTTGTCGAGCAGACGCCGGCGCGGGCCATGGCGTCGCGGTCACTGATGGTAGCAAGTGCCAAGTGAAGCGCACAACAGGGTCGTGTCGTGACCGAAAACGCAACGCGCGGGGCGTTATTATATGGTGAAGGACGGTGCTACTGGTGCATGCGTGGTAAAAAAAAACTGGAAGGCGAGTCACCTTATCTTGTTCGCCTTTTTAGGTCGAAGCGCCGCAAGTGGGAACGGCACCCGTGATAACATAGGATTTTTTGTTGCTTTCGACTGGGGTTGTTTGGTTGGAGTACAGATTATGATTAGTTTATAATTTAGATTGTCTGTGAAAATCACTTATCTAATTTATCTACACAATTTATTTCTTATATCAAAACTGTTTAATAAAGCAATATCTAATATATTATTTGTATCTTATATGTTAGTATAAAATGTAAAAATAATTATAGATGATTATACATATAATTAGCTATAGGATGTAAATGTTTGGTAGAGATTATAACATAAGTTGCTATAATCAGTTGTAAAAATAACACCATAATCTCTACCAAATGGGCTTTTAGCTTATGCTCCCTCCATCAAAAAACAATGTGGTTTGAGATTTGGATACATGGATTAAAGAATGAAGAAAAATTAAAGATTATAGTAGAAACAATGAAGGTAAGATAGGAGAGAGATAGAGTATTATATTAGGAAGTGAGAATGGTAATCTTTTGTGAATAAACTTTGAATTATAAATGAAGCACTCTTTTTGTGGATACCATTAAGAAGGCAAAAACTTGTTGGATTGTGATGACAGTGGGTCAGGTTCAGTCGGTTGGAGAAAACAGAGCGCAACTAAAAAAAAAAGAAATTTCATGGCATGAAAATTCATGGGGAGGAGCACTCCCAAATCCCAATTCAACAGAGAGCAACTCATGGGCTTGCTGAAATTTGCTACACGGGTCATCCGAGTGGTTCGAGCTACCCAAAACCCTAATGATCCGGCGGTTGCTGCCGGATGATTCTGGGTCTGGTACGCTCACAGGTGTCACAGGTGACAAATATAGACCATGCCTCACCCGTTTGTTTCTCGGGTCCTTGCACATCCAGTCAGACCCCCCCACACACACACCTGCAACCAATCCCTATTCTTGGAGGATTATTAGATTGTTAATTCGGTTATATTTTTTGAGGGATGATCATTTTTTAGTAATACTAAATATTAAAAAGGCGGCTATTGCTATTCCCCAGTGTTCTAAATCGACAAACTGTGATTACTGGAGTAGCAAAGAATGTTGATTTTGCGGTTTCATGTTTCAAGATGAAAACAATCCAATTGCTAAAGCTGATAGTGCAAAGACGCAATCATTAAATCGTGTTTTTAACTTTGCAGTACGACGCTCGCATCAGGGTTTTTTTTTTTTTTTTTTTTTTTGAAGAAACGCTCGCATCAGTTTTCTCCATGTAGGTATTGCAAAGATGCAGTGGGGAGCTGATGGAGCGACAACAACGATATTCAGTTGCGCATACTAGATGCTTGTAGCCAGGTACGGAGTACTCTGAATTTCCTGTCACAGCCCTGTGAGTGCTCGATGGGAACACTCGAATGCCAAATTTGACATAAATTAACTCTTTCCAGAACGAGGAAGTTTACTATGCATTCAATAGCATCATCGTAAATTGTAAGTGTGCTTTGCAACTGAACATATTATTAAGAGCAGTAAGTTCACCTATTTTAGAGAGTTATTACAAGCACAAAGATAGGCGTCCATATAGTTGATCAACCCTATTGACCTACTCCGAGGTAGCTACGGAGATCACATCTTTGTTACTGCTTCTGCTTCATGGACCAAGTCGTTCCGCTTAACACATCTGCCGCTTCCTTCTTCCGACGGCTCGAGCTTTCGTCACTGTCGGAGTCGGAGTCTGAATCCGAATCGGAGTCAGACTCTGAATCAGAATCGGAGCTCGAAACAGAATCCGACTCTGAATCAGAATCAGAGTCGGAATCGACCAGCTTCTTTATCTTGGCCCAGATGGACCCCACCTCCTTCCGCTCCTCCTCAGCTGACGTCGTCAACCCCGCTGCCTCATCGCCGGCGCCGCCTCCCGGACGCGCGCCAAGCTCGATCTTCTTCTGCTCGTCCTTGCCGGCGTCCTGCTTGTCCACGGCAGGCAGCAGGCCGCTCTTTTCCCCGTCGTCGCCGGCGCGGCCAGTCTCCTGCGCAGCCGTCAGCGGCTCAGCGCACGCGCCGGAGGCGAGGATGGCCACGGCGAGGAGGAGCACGGTGGCGGAGCAGCGAGCGGCGGCGGCGCGGGCCATGCTGGTGGATGGCGGTCACTGTGAGATCGAGCAGTGGTCACCAGTGGTAAACTAGTGGTAGGTGAAGCGTGTGGGTAGTGAGAGACTCCGGTCGGGAGATTGGTAGTTAAAGGTAACCAGTGGTCACGGATTCAACGGAGTGCGGTGGTTTGTGGGGACGGCGTTATGTGGAAGTGCGAATGTTATTTTTAGACTGTCGCTAGCACTCCACCTAATGCACAAGAAAAAGTGATCATCTGCTTAGATCACAACATACAATTATGAACCTTGTGCGTCCTATTTGACGTCGGTTTGTGAAAAATTGAATGTTATTTAACGTAGAGTATTTATCCAAAGGTTGAATTGGATCTCAACCGATTCGAGAAATGCACTGTAAAGATGTCATTTGAAAATATCAGCTAATTTAATCTAAAGTTATAAATGTATTGTTCATTGTAGTGGCAGGTATCTGAAAATAGAGCTGAAGTATGCCGTGTGCAAATCAGTGGGTGTGTTCGGCTGCATTTATAGCAGCTATGCTACAGCTTTTTCTCTTGTAGCCAAAGAAAAATTTATACTAAATTCCGAAGCAGCAGCTACCCAGCGCAGCAATCGGCAGTGCAGCCGAACACACCCAGTGTTTTTTATTTGGTGCAAATCATCAGTGCTACAAGTCTACAATAAAGTCATAACGTTGTTTTTATCGGTGCGTGCTTGCTACAATAGGTTGTTCGACCGGAGTTTTTGAGGTCCCTGTGCGACAAATATAATGAGCCTTTTAAAATACAAATAATTGAAGTGTACTTTATTCAATAACTACATGTTTCTTCAATTTAGAGTACTAAGAAATACAGTTGGATATCACGATGAAGAGTAAAGGGTGAATCTTTCTTACCGATATACTATCTCTGTCCTAATAGAAGTAGTTGTGATTTAAATTCTACTAATGATAAATCAAATAATGATAAATCAAATAATAACAAAAGTTTATACACTTGAACAAATTTTTTAAATAAAACGAATGGTCAAAATTGATGTTAAAATTCAACAGTATTAATATTTTAAAACCGCAGGGAGTACAACTTTGACCAATAATTTCTATATATTCGATTAAATGTAAAAACTTTGTATTTATACTCTTAAATTCATCAAAAGAAATAATTTCATAATATACATAATTTGTATTATTAAAAGTAATTAAATTTATTAAAATCATCGGTCAAAATCGTAGTCAACAAAACTTAAAAATAAAATTCTATTGGGACGGAGGGAGTAGTCCTATTCTACTTAAAATCCATAATCTTTATTTTTAGAATTGATCAAATATCAATGATTTATAAATTTAGTTAATTTAACAACACATTATTTCTCATGATAAATCAAAGATTATACTCTCTCTGTTGTTTTTTAATTGTTACCGTTAACTTCTAACTTCCACTTTGACCATTCGCCTTATTCAAAAAAATTTAAGAAATATTATATATTTTGTTATAATTTGATTTACCATTTGAGCTATTTGAATTACAACTTAAAATTTTTCTCATTTGAACTAATTTTTTGAATAAGATGAATGGTCAAAGTTAAAATTAAAAGTCAAACGGTGACATTAATTTAAAAACAGATGGAGTAAGTTTTATGTTATTAAATTATTCTGATTTATAAAAAAACGTTACTCAAAATTAAGTTTGACCGAACGTTTTTTTAGGGGAGTAGTGTATACCATTGGGCCCAAACCAAAAAGGCAAGAATAGGCCCACCGGCCACCGCTGAGCACTGGCAAGCACGCAAAGCACTGGCAAGCACGCAAAGCGCGGGAAGCAGCGGAAACCCAATCCGAAGTAGGGTTTCCGCCTCCTTCCACTCATCCATGGCTCCCAAGCGCCGCCGCGCTGAGGATAGCACGGCGTCGCCGGCGCAGGCACCGCCTCCGTTGAGGACGCCGAAGCAGCCGGTGGTCGTCTTCGCGCACGGCGCCGGTGCCCCCTCCTCCTCCGACTGGATGGTCCAGTAAGTTCTCCTTCGTTACGCTCCATTCTCGCTAAGAGGCGCGCTTCCTGTGATATCCGCGTGATTTTTTTTTACACTAACAATGGCGAATCCATTCTGCCAGCTGGAAGGAGATGGTGAGAGACGCGTTGGACGCGGTCGAGGTGGTGACATTTGACTACCCGTGTGAGCTGATTTCCTTAACTCCATCTCCCTTCTCTCTCCTCTAGCTAGATCGAATCCGTCAGCCAGCGGCAACTGAGCTGCTGCTTGCGGCAATGTGGTTGCAGACATGTCGGGTGGGAAGCGCAGGGCGCCGCCAAAGGCAGAGAAGCTTGTCGACCATCACCTGAGTATAGTGAAGGATGCTGTTGCCAAGCACCAGGGGCACCCTCTTGTGCTGATGGGGAAGTCCATGGGATCGAGGTAATTTTGTGTGGCCAAGGATCCTGTTCCCGCCTCAAGAATTTAGTGCCTATGATGCCTCCGAGTTAGATGTTCAGTTGATCTCAAATAGTGCGTTAACATTCTCAGGGTGAGCTGCATGGTTGCAACCTCAGAGGATATTGACGTTTCTGCAGTTGTATGCTTGGGTTACCCACTAAAGGTTTCTCGCGCTCCAGTCTCTGTTTCATTGACACACTTGCTTCTTGGTTTGCTTGTGCCAGAATATTGGTTAAAATTGAAGTGCTCTATCCAAATTAGAATGGGTTATATTTTCTTTAAGCTTGATCAGATGCACTAAATATGGTTGCATTCCTTGAGATAAATTTTTTTTTTCTTCCCCAACCAAGCATGTTTTTTCAGCCCTACCTTTCAAAGGAATCTAGCCTTGATGAATGAAATGCATTTCAGTCTAATCCTCCTACATCCAGAAATCCTTAGCAATCCTGACAGAATTATAATTACAGGATGTTCATTCCATTTTACTTTTCTACCTAGGGAGTGAATGGAGCGGTACGGGATGAGACACTGCTACAGCTGAGGGTTCCAACAATGTTTATTCAGGTAGTGAAGGAAAATGTTTGCTCATATAGTGTCCAATTGCTACATTGTAAGTAGATATGTTTCTTTGACTTCTGTTAACAGGGCAGTAAAGATGGTTTGTGCCCCTTAGATAAACTGGAGTCCACTCGCAAAAAGATGACCTGTGAGAATAAACTGCATGTTGTTGATGGTGGTGATCACTCTCTAAAGATTGGCAAAAAACACCAAGAGTCTACTGGAGTAAATCAACATGATGCTGAAATGGAAGCTGTTAACGTGATTGCACATTTTGTCCAGAACTCCATCACTTGAAACTAGTCACTCAGTATACTTTCTTTTAGAGTTGAAACTAGTCACTCAGTATATTTCCTTTGTAACACCTAATGGTTTCTCCATGTTGAACATTTGATTTTGTGGAAGACCAATATGTCTGTGTGTTGTTGGTAGCGAAACACGGGAGTTTTGATTGAGTTCTGCACTCAGTGCTTCACTAATTCTGGATCTTAGCGGGAGCCAATAGACCCAAGGATCTGGTTCTAGGTCGTTTACTAGAGCTGAATTGACCCCAATCGCATTGGTCCAGCTTGAGAGGTCCATGTATGGACTCATTTCTCCCCTTTAATACAAAGATACGTAGCTCTCCTGCGTGTTCGAGAAAAAATTCACTGGCACCATGATGTTTCCATTTTAGAGTAAAGTGCATGTCTGATTCCTGAACTTGTTAAGGGGTGCCATATATGTCATTAAATTCTAAATTTGCAGATTCAGGTCCTTGAACCTGCTAATGGGTTCTCTATTATCCATGCCACAAAATTTCACCAGCTCAGTTATTCGTACTACTCCCAGGGCCACATCAAAATATCAAGTAAAAATGCACCCAGTTCAGTAACCAAGTATAACAAATTAACAATGCTGACTTGGAAAAAATATTGTGCTGCTGAGAAGATTACATGTTCTAGTACTCTTCTGTTGCCAATACTAACTTGATTTGCTACTTGGATTTTGTTACATCATGCATGTAAGTTCACCTTACCTACCTTCAGTAAACTGATGTTTATGGATTAGTTTGCTCATATGACCTAGTACTCTGTCTGGATGAACCCTTTTGAACTCTTCTTTTTATCTCATTGGGTTCTGTATAAGAAAATGTGAGTGAACTCATTGATGGAATTCCTTTTCAAGATGAGGTTCTGTGTGTTTGAACAAAATATGAAGATTATATACTTCTCTATATCTAGATGGATTCTGAACATGGATATTTGTGTTAATGAATTCAGGAAGGGTTTGCAACTGTGGATGTACGTCTTGGAACACCCAACCTCAAGTTTCTTCAAGGCAAATTTGGGTACCTACTTTTTATTTACAGTGGCATCTAATTCCTCCTAGAATGGTCAAATATTTTAACTAATGCAGCTTATGAAACACAAATAATCATAATATATGCAGACACATTTTTGCACTTTCCGATCTTCTTTATTACATGTTTCAAGGGCGTCCAATGATTGCTGTATTTCATCGATAATCTCTTGCAGGTGCTATAATACAAATGTTGAAGCGGCATTGCTGCATTCTTTTCTGTCAATCCAAGATTTAACTTGGTAGCTGCATTCACCTTCAGCTAACCTGTGACCAAAGAACATCCCTTTCTCCCGGATCTTCCTGGAAATACTGTTTGAAGATGTAGCTGCATACTATAACTAACAAACAAATAGATAGCTGGATATCAAAATAGCTTCTTTTTATCTCCTTGCATGACATGTTGTAACAAGAATGCTTCTGGAGAGAAGTTGGTCGAAGTTACGGCTTATGTGTATCAGCATAAATATGATTAGTTGCCACTTCTATATCGTTTGCTTGCTCTGTGTCATTGAGTTTGGATGCTTCCTTGCATCTGCTGTAAATGCAGTACACAACCAACTGGAGAATGCCAGCTAAACAGCCAACGCAGTTTGGTAACTTCAGGATAAAACAAGTAAATCAGTATAACCATATAGTGGCCTCAAACAAATGCATATGAAAACACGATGATACAGCATTTTATGCATACTGACCATGATGTAAGGATCCCTTCCAAGGACTCCATATGCTAACCAGATTAAACTGGCCAAGAAGGAAAACAATGACAAGTTAAAAGGCATGAACTCCACACTTTTCGTCCTCATGACTTGTTTCTGAAATCATAGGAGTTCAGAAAGGTTAAATTGTTGTGCGATGTATTAAAATAATATAAGTTTAAAATACATTTTTATTTTTTTTTATCTTTGTATTGCCATGTCTGTCTTAACTCTTAATGCAATTTTCAATGCTTTATTTTACTTCTAGTCTTCGTTTTCCTATCACATGAATTTTAAATTGACCACTAGTTCTTAAGATTAATTTGCATTTATTTGTCCATCTATTACTAAGTACTTACCACAGCTACAAGCGGAGAGCTGTACATTGACATGCCAGCCACCATACCAATGCTTCCGACAAATAGCTTACGTGTGTGGTGGTTGTGCATCACAATGCTTGACAACAGTACAGTTGCACCAACGATTACCAGAATAGAAGATACGATTAGTATGACAAACTTCTGCAAGGTGGCATTGTAAATATATAAATGTTTGCTTTGGCATAATTAATCCTATAAATGACATGTTCACATGCATAAAATTTAAATCAAATATACAAGATTCAGTGAGAGAAGCTTGGGTGAACTTTCCACCATTTCAACCCAGTATGATGCCCTTCCACCCTGTTGCACCCCTTTTAACTGTGTGGCAGAGGAAACTATCTATTTCACATAAACTGGTCCTTAGATTACGGTATCACTGATCTGTGTGATTGCAGCTTTGGAGTTCTACTGTGAAATGAACAGTGTAGAATTCGTTGCCTTTATTATTTTAGGGAAACTCAGATATCCATGTTTGTTTAGTTTTCATTCTGTTTAAGAAAAACCTTTTAATGGAATGATTTTGTGTTCTGCCTTTTGATCCATTGTTACATACATGTGTTCAGTGTTTATTTTCATCCAGAAATGCAGCTAATATAAAACCATATTGAAGTTTTTGCCTGAAAATTCCTCTATGTATTTCCATTATTTAATAAACGCATTAACATAAGTTTGTTATCCCACAGCTGCTTGAAAAATACAGTTTGGAGGCCATCAAGGCCTCATATATTATTTACATGCTCATGCATTAAGCGCAGAGAACTAATTAACTTTGAAATTTCATCTAAACATCTAAACAGATCTATTTAACTACCAGAGTGCTAATACATAATTTCTACTGTATTTTCTGGAGAAAAGACTATTTGATCTAATTTTTTGCAGAGACTGTGCTTTTATTTTGTTATGTCTAAGTAACATCAAACAACTGCTTTACCGTCAAAAATCAAAATCAAACAACTGCCATACTGTTTATTTGAGTTTAGTAAATCTTGTAGGAAAGAAAAATGGCTGAAGAAACAAGGCAGATCTTAGAATTCATCTTGGAAAAATTGTTGAGGCTACTAGGCTAGTGGAACAATGTTCAGGTCTTATACCAACCTTTTTTTCTCTTGGTGCGTACCATATGTATATGCTGATGAATGCAATTTCGAAGTGTACTCCTATTATGTTGATAATGGAGAGAGTCAGATTTTCCCAGCCAGAGCTCACAACTGGAAAACTGTACCACATGTATGTGAGGGCGGTGAATAGAGTCGAGATATAGGGTATGCATGAAAATTCTCCTACGCTTGCCTCCTTTATCACTTTTTTAAATGTCAATCTGTAAAACAGAGTCATAAAATGCTTCTGTAAGTAACATGGCATGCTGTGTTTTATCATATTAGTTGAACAATGTAGTCATGTACATTGGTGCTATATATAGAAGCATACTGACTGCACATCCTGCCAAAAAAAAAAATGAAACAAGGTAGTGTTACTTTGTTAGAATGTTGAATGTAAGAAAGTTGAATAGAACATGCTTTCACTATAAGAAGACAAAACTTTCCGCCTAAAACAGATGAAATGAATGGAGTTATGCAGTTTTGGACTGAAATTACCTATAATCCCAGCTATCACATGTAGGCTGGTAACCATTCTTATAATTTGAAGGTTTTACTATTTTTGCAGGCGGACAGGAACTAAAATGTACCAGTGATTCATTGTTGACGATATGATGGTCTATTTATACTATGCAATTGTTGATTAGAGCAGGAGGCAAAGGTAATGCTCAAGCCACTATGATACAATATTTAATGTTGAAGTGCCTACTTTTGTTGTGCAAATATGTACGAGACCTTTTTCCCTTGACTAAAAATAAAGCAAATTCTTCAATTTTCATGTTTGTTTCAGCATCTACCTAATAAATTCCACCTATATGCTTTCAAGAATCATAAAAGCTTTGATGTCTGATTACAATCCGCTGTCGTTTGATGACTTCGTTGTCTTCCAACACAGGTGATCTGTGTCAAACTGAGGTAACCACTTACCCATGCAATGCATTAAGAAGCCATGTTCACGCATGTCAAGAAAACCTTTAGAACCTCTACTCCACCCGTACACAATGGCAACATAGCTTGTGTGAGAACAACCAACAACCCAGCTGGCTGGGCTTAGACTTGTACTTTGGTGTGAAACAGACATGGGATTTTTTTTAAAAAAATTCGCTCTCACAGGGAGTCGAACCCTATACCTGAGGAGTGCTACTAGAACAAACCAACTTAGCTAGAGGCCTATTCGCTCAAATTAATGAAATTGTTCTTCAGGAATTACAATCAATACAATATCCATTCAGTTATTCCAGTAGCATAATTTGACACCATTTTTTAAACAGAGATGCATCAGGAGTTCAGTACTAAAGCGCCATCATGGCAGCTCCAGTAAACGCAGTTTATAAAGCGTCAATTAGAAAAATCTACTTTAAATTTGAGCAAGTGTTATGGTGACCTGTAAAGACCATTTCTCAGGTCTAAAAAGGGCTTTACATAAGCGCACCCATTAGCAATTTAAATTTATTGACACCTTAACAAATAAACATATTTGGTCAATTTGAAGTCAATATAATTTCAGTCATAGAAAGACTCCATCTCAACTGCACAGACACATGTAGATTGAATTCAGAAGATAGGAACGCAACTTCTATTTGGCTTAATAACTCTGCATAGCAGTCTGTTTTCTCCACAGCTAAGGCTTTTGTTTATTTTATTTTTTTTTTGCTGTTTTGGTTCACCTGTAGTCGGTACCCTGCTTTGTATAGCTTTTTGGTACACTGCCTTTCAGCTTTGTTTATGTTTTTTATCTACCACAGTAGGAGCTTCCCCTACTGTATATTCCCTGAAAAAAAAGTATCAGGAAAGCCTTTCGGCTTTTTGATATTTATTTATCTACCACAGTAGGGGCTCAAAATAAATTTTAGAAGTCATAGCTCATTTTGGCGAATTATTTTATCATGAAGGTTCCCTCTAATATATGTTGATGTATATGATTGACACCTGATATCAAAGAAATCAGTCATTAAGTTTGATAACTCTTCAAGATTGAACCTAAACAAATAAATAATCAAATGTTTGGCGATGATGGATATAAGCCAGGCACGAATTAGTACGATGTTCTTCACAGTTGTATATTGTTATTGAAAATAGCTATGCTTCGCCAAAAGATGACAAATGCAGAGAAGTCTCGTAAGAACCAAGACTCCCAACTTGCTATGGGTATAGGTTTTGGTTTTGGTTTTGCTGCATCTCAATACTAGATATAACTGCTGGTTTCAGGATCAGCACATGGTAATTAAGGATCAATGATTGCAATTTTCATTTCTTTTCATTTTATCAGATATCAGTGGACGAGGATACAAATAGCTACGCTGCAAAGTAATTTAGAGATACAAATCCCTGAGAACATTATTAAAAGCCAACCAGTTCTTTTGTTGTCTTATTCGATTTCTTTGTGCATTAATGTGAAATATCAAAGTGTAATACATGCAAAATTATAAAAAAATTATAAATGTTACATACATCTTCTTATCAAGCAAAATCGAAAAGTTTGACATCATATCTCATATAAGTTTTTATTGTTTATTACTACAATAGATTCTCCCCCAGCTCAGAATATAGTTGTGTTAATGCATTTGTCAATTCCTACTTGAAGAGTACAACATAGACAAGTCTGAGGGCTTCATTTTCCGAGCGAAGGAGAGCTGAAAATTATGTAGTTTACTCAAGTGCTTATACGACTTCTTTATGACTTTTCTTCTGTCCCTTTTTTTTCATTAGAATTGTTCTTTCCGATTCAGTGAGGATCAT
>BCLG01000537.1:11379-32586 GCA_001602295.1 Zoysia matrella
ATAGCAAAAGTAAATTTAATTTAATAAAATAGTTACAGTTAATTTTTTATATCTATGCTGTACTATCACATACTCCCTTCATTACTAAATTATTGTTTACTGTTAATTTTTAATATTATCTTTGACTATTTAACTTATCTAAAAAATTAATTCAAATATGTAAATTTTTACGTTGATCGAGAAATTTTTTTCTTCTTCCTAATATTCACCGTTAGATTTTAATTTGACGGTTAACATTTTTTTGGGTGACATGACGCAACGAGGGTTGAGAGAACGCTTATGATTTAATATATAAAGATTTGTTAATAAGACAAATGGTCAAAAATAATAATTCTTCTGGTATTAAAATATTGATACCACTAACATCAATTTCGACTGTTCTACTTACTTAAAAAATATGATATATGGTACAATGTATTTTAGTATAATTTGCTTTATCAATAGAGATATTTGAAACTCGACTAATAATTTTGCATATTCGAATAATTTGTTTGAATAAGACGAATTGTCAGAATTAATATTAAAAATTAACGGTACAATACTTTAAAACCGAAGAGTATTAAAATTCAACGGAAATAATAATTTAAAAACCACGGGAGTATCTAAAAAAAAGTACGCCTATGGTTATATCTGTGTGTGGTACATTGCTCCCGCCACCACCGGGCTACAAGACCGAGCGGCCACACGAGATCCGCACCGCCGATGCATCCCACCCCTCGTCACCGTCCGATTCGACACGCGTGTCCAGGATGGAGCCGGCTCCGTCGCCCTCTTCTCCCGCCACCTACGCCGCTACGCGGGCCAAAAGATTCCCGGTTCCCACGAGGAAACCCGGAGCAAGAAAGAAACTCGAACCGGAAAAAAAAAAGAAACTCTAAATAATCGCCGCCACTGACTCGAGGCCGAGCTGGAAGACGCGGAGGAGGAAGAAGAATTCGTCTCCAAGTCTTCGGAGCTCTCGTCCTCTCCCGCATTGGTAACATCTCCCATCCTCCCCGCCAGCCAGCGACGGCGCTGCCTTCCGCGTTGGTTGCCCTACCCGTCTCAGTTTTGTAGTACTACTAAACAAGCGGGGTTGCCTTGATCGAAGGGTTTGGCACCCGGTTCCTTCCCCTTCCCCACGCGCGCGAGGTCGCCTCGCCTGGCGATTTTTCCTTGCTATTTTTTTATCGCGAGTCTTGGGACGCGGGGTGCTTGCGCGCTTGGCATTGGTTCGGATTTAAGCGGCCCAGGTAAATTGTTGGGGAGCTTTGGTTCTTGTTGGCGTTGTTCGTTGTTCGGGGGTCGTTGACTCCTTCAGCAGGCGGTGCGGCTGGAGCGTCTGGCGGTCGGTGAAGCGGTTCTTGGATCGGGGAGCTTCGGGTACGCGCTCGTATTTCCTGCTTGGCTTGGATTTTCGTCCCTGGATCGATCTTTTGTGTCTGGCTGAGTTGGTCTTCAGGCTTCAGCTGGTCTCTAGCGATTTGTGCGACTGCTAATTAGGGGAGAAATGTGATAAACTACTGAATTAATTTTCTGCCATTTAGAAAGGACATCGTTACCTTGTTCTCTCGAATTGGCCTTGTGATATGCACGGTTGATGCTTGCCAGGTTCCTAGGACACTTTGCAGAAAGCAGAGGGCTTAGTTGGTCATACTGGAACTTGGTTGATGTTTGATTTGCTTGTAGAGTTACTATTTTGATCCTTGAGAAGTATTTAATGCTCTAGGTAACTGTGTAATGGCTGTGGATTTTGCTGACATGGGGTCTTGTGCTCGGACTAGTCCTCCAGGTTTGGAATATGAAGTTAAACTTGCATTGGGAGTATAAACCATGGCTAAGAAAAAGTTTATGCTACTGTGCAGGTTTTGGTAACTTTAGACCCAAAAATGTGTTTCCTAGTATTCCACAATGATGGCTTGTGCAGATATCTGATGAGAAGCATATGCTGAGAACATGATGCACATTGTATACAGCTGTAAGTGGAACATTGGTGGTAGGGTTGACATAGTGACATGCACGCAGGTTTGCATGTTAAATTGGTGGCAAACAAATTAAGCTGTTAGAATGCGTTGTGGTGACACGCTTAAATTTGGGAGTTTAGGGCATGTATGGTTGGTGCCTAACTTTGCCATGCCTACTGAGGACTTTTTTTTTCCCTCTCTCTAGTGGTTGTCATATGGTAGATATATGCAACATTTGGAAATGTTGTTGCCAATAGAGATGTATATTGGCAGTTCATATTATATGCTGGGGACCTTCACGCTTGTATATCATTGCCTGTTTTATTACCTTCATGATATTATCTTCGTTACATGTGTAGCTTATTGATATCAAATGTTCTTTTTCATTCAGATGTCCTGCTGCAGAGAGGAAAGAGCAGAATTATCTTGGGCATTGTGCGTGTTGCTATATTTGTCTTAAATCAGCTCCTGTTCTGGGAAGGCAAACCAGTAGTTTCCTATGCAACCTTATGGTTGATGGATGCTCCTCCTGTTGAATCAGAAAGAGAAAGTCAAACAGATTGTTCAACTGAATCTGAAAGAGAAAGTCACCCTTTACTCATGGAGCATGTGATCGGTATCCCAATAGATGGTTCTGCATCTTCATCATCATCTCACCAAGACAATCATGATGGTTTGGACCAATTGCCTGAGGACTCAGAAAGACCTTCGCGAACAACTACTGCAGCTAACTCTCAGAATGCTCCTGTAGCAAGAAATGATAATCGCGGTCGTCGACAGCAAAGTCCTTTGAACTCTGGTTTCTGGATCTCAGTTGAATTAGTTGTGAATCTTAGCCAGATTATAGCTGCTATTTGTGTTCTGTCTGTCTCTAGGAATGAGCATCCACATGCGCCATTGTTTGAGTGGGTTATTGGTTATACAGTAGGTTGTACTGCAACTCTTCCTCATCTTTGTTGGCGCTATATCAATCGCAACCGCCTGACCCCTGGACAAGAGTCAGCAAGACAGAACATGCTTCCAAACAACACCCATGAACGTAATTCTTATACTGGAGTTTTGACCCCTCCTGTGTCTGAAGCTGGTGGTGAATCTGGCACGAATGGAGTCTCAAGAAACGGTTTGTTCACAAATCCAAGGTAAAATCCATTTCTTTCCAACTACGTTATCTCTGTTCCTTAAAGATCGGTATTTCTACATACATTCAGATTCTTAATGCATGTTTTACAAGAGTACATTCACCTTCAAGTGCCAGGTATACAGATTAAATTGTACTTGTCAATCACCATGGATCACATGAAACCCTAAATCATCTCTAGATGAGTCAAGACAGTCCGAAACCAATTTCCTGGCCATACAAGAGATCTTGGCAGACATCACTTGGGGTCACATCAACTGTGATTTTTATCTATGAACATCCTCGATTCTATGTGTTATTATCACTCTGGTGTTACCTTGGTCACAAGGGAACTTAAGGCTTAAGACATGTTTGCACATAGTTGATTAAGTATGAGCCAGAATGGTGCATTGAACTGTAAATGCGTCTAAAAAGATTAATCTGGCAAGTCATATATGTGTAATCACATTCTTGCCCCCAAGTGCAGACAATCTGTATCTTACTTGGAGCAGGAGTGTTTCTAGCCCTATGACACCCCTGATAGATTATTAAGAAAAAGGGGATTATCCATCTAAATTGTCTGGCAGTTGGTACCTATAAGAACTTATTGCCACAATCTATCTGAAGTTTATAATTCCATTTTTTCTGATGACATTCACAGTACTTAAGCTATCTAAGATCAGACATCATAATCCTCAGTAGTTTCCTTGCTAGCCTTTTCCAATCTAGTCTCTTATGTGCACTTTCCATTTTGTAGAGTTCAAGCTTTCGTCGATCACTTCAAAATGGCTCTGGATTGTTTTTTTGCTGTATGGTTTGTTGTGGGAAATGTGTGGGTATTTGGGGGACGTTCTTCTGCCCATGTTGCACCCAACTTGTACAGGTATGCTCTTAACTAGCAACGATGCCATATCTTTGAAAATTATTTAGATGTGAGATTTTCATTATGTAATCATTTTCAGGTTGTGCATTGCCTTCCTCACGTTCAGCTGCATCGGCTATGCTATGCCTTTCATTCTCTGTGCATTAATATGTTGCTGCCTACCCTGCATTATCTCTGTAATGGGCTTTCGTGAAGATTTGAACCAAAACAGAGGTGCTACTTCAGAGGCAATCAATGCCTTGGGCACTTACAAGTTTAAGTTGAAGAAGGCTCGCAGTGGAGAGGGAAATGACAGTGGCGGTGGGGTTTTGGCTGCTGGAACTGACAAGGAGCGGGCTGTTTCTGCTGAAGATGCCGTGAGAATTTCTCCTCACCCATCTTTTACCTGGCAACAGTATTTTCTCCTGCCGTAACATAAAACTTCTTTGTGCCTTTTGGTTGGCAGGTTTGTTGTATCTGTTTGGCAAGGTACGTGGACAATGATGATCTCCGGATGCTCCCTTGTGAGCACTTCTTCCACAAGGACTGTGTCGACAAATGGCTGAGGATAAATGCACTATGCCCTCTTTGCAAAGCTGAGATTGATGATGTTTCAACGACTGCTACAACCATTGGCTTTGGGCATCGACATAGCGACAGCAGGGTAGGAAATGACATTGAGTCACAACCATAGCTACGATGTGCGGCATGTGAAATACAGATCTTCGCCGTTCTCAGCCGAGGACAGGTTATGCTTCGTCTTCCATGAGGGTAATCAACATGCCTTCTGTCGAGGCTTCTACAAGAGCAATCTGTAAATTAATATAGTTGTCATAGCATATAATATGAAGAATCCTTACATGATCACCTGACAATTTGTTTCCGACTGACTGATGTCTCTCACTGTCAATATACGCTGCTTCTAGCTTTGCTCCCTCCGAAGTTTCTGAATGCTGAGTACTGATGGGAGCTCATTGATGGTTATATGATGGTAGTAGTATCTTGCGGGAGACAGACCTGCCGTGAACGCCAACGGTGCTGCATTTTGGGCCTTGCCACTGGTGAGGTTGAAGAAGTGTGTTTTTTTTTTTACGGAGATTTTCCGGGGATATGTTGCTAGCAGTTAAAAAAATAAAATAAGTTTTTTAAACCTCTTCACTTTTTAAAACTTACTTTATTTTGTACTAAATAGGTTTAGAGGTTAATTTTAGGTGAACCTATTTACATCCCTATGTTCTGTATAAACCTTTTTATCACCAATTAAAAAAAAACGCGGCGATGCCATGGACTCGTGCATTGTTCAGACAATTATCTGATCACGGCCTCCTACAAATTGAGCCCACTAAAGCCTACTACTCCCGGGCTAAGGGGTTGGATGTAAAAGTTCCTATCCATATCTAATGAAATATCCAACCATTTTCTTAAAAAAAAAAAGGCCGGGCCGGGCCGGGCCGTTCTGTCCTTCCTACCCTCCGCAAGAAATCAGCCAAGGAAGCTTCTGTTGATCGATAATGATACGTGGGCTGCACTTTCTCGACCATAAATAGAGATTTAGCAACAGGATTTATTTGTCAATTTTCTTGTCATCTCAATTGGTCGACGTATTTTTCATTCACAAATTCTATGCAGACGGATGTGCTGCTATTGATTTAACAACAGGGGCGAAGCCAGCGCTATAGTTCGTTAGTGTTATCACCAGTATTTAGCAGGGTCATTAACACTACAAACAGTGATTGAATAATAATTTATGATGGGTTCTGGAAAAATTGTTGGCGTTAGTGTAGCTTCGCCTCTGTGTAATAAGTGGTTGTAACTTCTATTGAACCAAAACTCGGTACTCCCTCCCATTTTTATCATTACACAGGAGAAATGCACAGGAGAGTTGTGTATCTTCGTATTAAAGTAAGAATAGAACATTCCAGCACATTTTTTTAAAATAATAGCAAATAAATTATTGGCTTTGACTTCTATTAAAGTTAAAGCCAATTATTACAATGGTAGCAGCTCAAACAGCTGCTAGAAAAATAAAAAACCTCTCCGTCCACGCACAGTTTTTAAATAGACGAATATTCAAGCAAAGTCTACTGCTAAATATTCATTAAATATTCATCCATACTCCGTGAACATCTGAAGTGCTGTTCTTTCCAGTCTTCGACATGCTTTATTGCTTCTTTGTCTTCATCTTTCTTCTCAAGTTGACTCTAAAATCGGAGCCAATATGTTCCGAAGCACCTGCATAAAAAGATTTATTTGGTTAGAGTTTTGTCAAATACAACATCATTTGTACTAAATCATATTGCTCAACATAAAGCCGAGCACCCAAAAGTAGTAATAGTTGTAGTTTTGTTCCCACTCCAACTAACCAATCTCGAAACATGTCACTTACATTTTGGGCACTATATTCCAAAGAAATCTTGCCATATGACAAACTAAAAATTATTGGAATCGTTGTTTAATTGAATATGTGCTATTTTTGACACTGATTTATTCCATAATCTAAGGTTGACTACATTTAAAGACCTCCGAAAAGACACATTTAGATAAATAGTTTCAGAAACCAAGCTTACTGTAGCACTTTTTTTTCTTGCTATATTATATAAAGATGGGTATTTGATTTTAAGAGAGATACTTTCAAACTTATACATCTTCCCATAAATGAATTTGTTTGCTATTATTCATTTTGAAAATGTTAAGCTTAGGAACTTTTCTTTTACCTTCACTAATCTCGATACTCGTGCTAACGCTACGGTCTAAAAAAAATAATTTAAGAAAATAATGTATTAATATTAAAATTTGAAATTTCTCATACGATGACAAGTGAAGATTATTACGTGCCTGTTCATGAACAGGGGGTGCTTCATCTCCGGGTAGATCCCCACAACCCTCTTGGCATTCAACGTGATGTCGATGAACTCTTCAAATATTTTTTCATCTTTAGCCGGAAGGGTAGTCGCGTACACTTAAATAGACGGACATGAATTTGTTTTATGTTTCAACAAATTTCGGTTTTCATCTTGGATCCATAATGTGGGAGGTAACGGACTAGAGATTTTTTTTTGTTAATTTGTTAACAAATAATGATTTTTGTGGACCCAAAATATAGGAGATTCAGAAAACATTAATGGTTAAATTTTAAATTTGTAAGAGGTGTCGGGAGAGAGATTTGATCCGTCGAATTTGTAAAAAAAGACAAATTTGAGTGTATTTTTTTTTTATAATCTAACCTATCTTTATTAGAAACGTTTCATCGAATGTACCTAAAAAAAACTATGTTGGGTGTACCATCCAACGATCCATCCTTACTTACATCCATCTATCCATCCATCGATTGGAATATAACCACGAGGGAAGAGGCAAGGTTTTTTTTTTTGTTTGAACCCGTAAAACAAGTCGGACCGGTTTAAGAAAACCATGAAAACTGGTCAAAAATCATTTCAAATCGAAAAATCAATTTGAGCAAAATTTGATCGAAAACCGGTCGATTTTCTAGTTTATCTATCGAGTGTTTTCATCGGTTTATCGACCAATTTTTTTAGTTTTATCGGATTTTAGGTTTCAAAATTTGAAACCACCAATTTCATCGGTATACCCATCTCGGTTTTACCTTTTTTGAATTTTTTTTTTAAATTTTTCATTTTTTAAATTTTAAAATAAAAATCGATCGTCGACCACAAAAATCGGACTGATTTTCTTGATTTTGTTAACCCCTGGGAGAGGAAGACGAGAAGACACAAAGAAGAAGCAGTACACCTAAGCGGAACGGACGTTGGTCCGGCGATGAGGGCCTTCGTGGCGGTCACGCAACCTGGCCGATGCCCAGCTGGCACCGCAGGTTCCACCCGATTTGTATAATTTGTTAGTTTGTTACCATAGATTGGAGATGTTTTTTGTTAATTTGTTATAAACAATGATTTTTGTAGGCTCAAAATATTAGAGATTCGAAAAATATTAACTGTTAGATTTGTATGAGGTGTTTGAGAAGAGATTTGATCCGTCGGATTTGTAAAAAAAAATAATTCTAAGTGTATTTTTTTATGTGTATGTAGTCTAACTCATCTTTATTAACACGTTTTTTTTTGTGTACTTAGAAAAGGAAAGCTGTTTTTTTTAAGAAGTGAAGAGGAGATTATTCTGGACTAGAAATGAGGTTCTCTTGTTTTTCATTCTACTCGTCCTATCGTTTTATTTTTTAAAATATTTATTTTTTAACAGAATTTGTCACGTTCTCTCCCCATTTATTAACTTAAAAATCCATTTACTCACAAGCAATAATTATGTATCTTAATGTTTTGCACTTCTAAGTCCATCTTGATCTTTAGCCTGATAGATTATACTCTATTTTATCAATATGTATTTCTTTTTCTAACTATGGTTTTGCAAAAAAAAAAACACCTAGATCTATAATATGTCGCATGTTCTCACCCACGGATTTCTAGCTTCACCAAGAACACCCACCTGGTACCGGTGCTTTGAACATCATGTAACTGAGCGAAGCTCTTCATTTGTATTTTTCCTTCATATACACAGCACCGATGATGTTCCTTTCTTCTTTTCTCTTTAGCACCCGGTGCTTTAATATTCACCTGGTGCTTAGTTTTCAGTTGAAGAACGGATTGCTGTAGGGCCTGTTCGGTTAATCCTGCTCTAAACCAAGATTAACAAAGATTGACATGTAACGAGGAGGATTCAATCCTCACAAGATAAATTAGGATTTAATCCTGTCTATTCCCCCTCTATTCCCTCTGCATCTATGCTAACCGAACAAGGCCGTAGTGGCTGCCCTCGGTGCTTGAGCAGAAAAAATTCTTCAGACACCGGCTTAATTCAGGCGCACCACTGCGGGTGCTCTAAGGATAATTCATAGGCCTCCTGTGGCTGTGCCGTGTGGTTCTAGCAAGGTTACGAGTCCCGGTCAATTCATCCGTGGTCGGTGACGGTTCCTTTCACCGGTCGACATCCATGCGTCCATCGGGTCGGCGAGCCGTGTGCCTGTCCAGGCTGTGCTGGATAGAGTTCCGGATCTCCACGCATCTCGACTCGCTTTCTTGCGTCCCAGTGTGTTGCTTGCAAGGAATCGCGCGTGGGATTTGTGGCGGATGTCGCCCCAGTGGATATAGGCGACGAATGATCGCTCGTGCTAATTAATCTATGGGCCACACAATTTTCTTTGCCAACAACTGGTGTAAAAAAACACTCTATAAATCCTTGAATAATGGAATGAAAAGTTTTTTTCCGACGCCGGCCACCGTGCTGGGGTGACGCCATGGAGGTGGGCGGAGCAGGTGTGGGGCGCGCAATCTGGGGTGACGGATGTGAGCCAGCGACCAGTGGTGACAAAAGCGGGGATCGAGCAGTGGCAGTCACCGGGGCAACGGGGCGGGGCATGTGCGGTGGCGGCGGGCCGGCGGGACATGCGCGGCATGGTGGCCGTGGGCCAGTGTGAGGGTATAAACATCAGTTACTTACTTCCTTAATCTTAGCGAACCGATCAAAAATGACTATATAAAAAAAAAGAGGAAGTACATAAATGTAAAATTAATTTGTTCTACAAATCTTAATGGAGATTCACGATGCACTCTTTCTTTGTCTTTGTTTTGTCTCTCCTTCCACGATATAACCCCTAAATCACATTTTACACTAATGTGCTTCTCTCCTACTCTATGCTATAGAAGGTGATACCATTTCTGCTATTTGACATTTCGGATGGCTCGATCCGTTTCCAACAGCGCTCGCAAAATGGCACCATCTCAAATCGCCTCCTCCTCCTCCGCCACCGCCGCAGACAGCTTCTCTACCATCAGAGTTGTTCATGATACGTCTTGTTGAGCCACTTCAAACTTGTACCGTACCAGTGACCAGCATTTCAAAGTTTACGTGCATTCCGAATTTCTCAACAGAAGAAAAAGAAATAATAAAACGAAAAAAGAAAAAAAGAAAACAAAGGCGTCGTGGCCTCATCGGCGCCCTATGTTCCGGCCACGCGTCTCGTGCGCGGCACGTCGAGAGGCGTACGACCAGAGGCCGCCTCCGACTCCGCCTTCTTCACTCAACCCGACCCGTACAACCTCCCCTCCTCCTTCCGACGCAGCCCACCACCGAGACGGAAACGGAAACGAGCTCGCCGCGAGGCCCGCGACCGATCCCTCTCCTCAAAACCCTAGCCCACCGCGCCGCCTCCCTCGCGCCTCATCGCAGATCTTGCCGGTAAGCGTCTTCGTCTCGAGCCAAGAGATCGGATTTCTGTTTTCTCCCTTCGCCGTAGCGGGGAGGAAGGTTGGCAGGATGGCGGGCGGCGGGAACCGGCGCGCGGAGGAGGCGAAGATCGGCACCGGGAACGTGTTCGCGGCGCTCGAGACGCTCAAAAAGAAGAAGAAGAAGCCGGCGGCGGCGGCGGCGGCGGGGGGCGCCAAGGCGGGCAGCAGGGCGGAGCCGCCCAAGCCGGAGGTGTTCTGGGCGCCCGCGCCGCTCACCGCCAAGTCCTGGGCCGACGTCGAGGACGACGACGACGATGACTACTTCGCCACCACCGCGCCCCCGCCCAGGCCCGTCTGGGGGGACGGCGTCGCCGCTGCCAAGGACCGCGCTGCCCATGCCCTAGAAGAGGTCTGTTCTTGGTCCTCCTCACGCGGCCCTATGCATCCCCTATATGTATGGGTGAATTTGATACATGCCATTATAATTTTGCAAACTTTGAAATATACCATTGATGTGTCAACAATAGATGAGGTCCTGCAAGTAAATAACATGTGAGATCGAATGGCATATTTTAAATTTTACAAAATTGTAATGGCATATATCAAATTAATCTTATATATATCACTGTTTGTGTTTCTGCTGTAGGAATTGTAGAGTTGTGGTCCGACGTGGAAAGATTTCCCTTTCCTTTTTAGTCTATGTTTGTTTATGTTTGTGCATCTTCTCCATTATTCAGCAGATAGTGCGACGAGTAGCGCGGGAAACACTATAGTGCATGAATTTCCCTGAAAGCGCCAAAAATTTATTTTAGGATGCAAAGGTGGTGTCCCGGACAAGGTCTGGATAGGACATCGTAGGTGTATTTTGCTGAATTGAATGTTGCATGATAAATTTATTAGCTGATTTCATCCGTTACTGAAATTTGTCGCTTTCGTGTGTCATGCCATGTGAATGCTTGTCTGACAGTTTACACGGCAGGCAGTAGGGAATCTGGTTTTAGCTGCCTAGCTGGTGTTAATGTGTGAAGATTCTTGCTATTACGTTTCTTGCCGTTATGAGCCATAGCATGATGACGCAAGCTAGTCGGTACATGCATGTGAAGTAGGAGGATTTTTTTTATAAAAAAATGGCGGTCCGGTGCACGTAGCTCCCTCGTGTGTAGGATTCAGGACAATGACATATTGGATTTACAGAATCAAATCGGGAGTTTGCGATAGCCAGTGGGTTCCATGGAAGTAATGCAACATCAGTGTCTTGGGTATATTTAAGTTAAAGTTACACATAGATTGGAATGTTACATTAGTGGAACCTGCCTACTTCTGATATGTACCTGAATTCTACTTTTGGGCACTTGTCTGGCCATTTTGTGCTTATTCTGGCCTTTTCCTTTTCCAGATTTGCCATACTTTCTTCTAGTTTTACTTTTGGTTAGTCCAGAAATCTAGCTGGAATCCTGCCTGCCATTAATTGGTAGAAACAGGTAGGTAATTAACTTCGCACATCCACGGTTATAAGATAATACCTTTCACCTATGAAATGGGCCCATAGTCGTGCATTATTGACTCTAGGGAGGCTGGGATGGTTGATTTTGTTTAGTGCTACATAAATGGACATAAATTTCTTTTGTACCATGTTATGTAGAACTTCATTTTGCTACTTCTGAGATTTGAATAATAAGACATTTTTTAGTACTGGGCTCATATATATACATTGTTAAGTCATGGCCTTTTAGAAATCTGATTCTGGCAGCATATTATTGTGGAGTTATGAACCATCCTATTGTCTCCCAACTCCTATTTTTTTTACTATGCTTCTTTTGTATCTCCCTTTTGCACTCTATGTAAGCTTGATACGTGGAATATACCAGAAATATATGATCCGAAAGCATTTGTGATAAAAAGAGTCTTCAGCTTTAAAGTAGAATATGCAATATTTTTCCCTATTTATTATTTAATCTTATGACTCCATATGCCTCCCACACATTGCAGGAGATTGAGAGTGAGGATGATGGCCTCGATGAAGAGGTTGATGATGATGCTGAGGATGAACATGAGCATGAAGCAGAAGATGCTGTTCCTGTTGAACCAACAGTGAAGAATGTGGTCGCTCCACCTGCACCACCCAAAGACACTGAAAGACAACTTTCCAAGAAGGAGCTGAAGAAAAAAGATTTGGCAGAGCTTGATGCTGTTTTGGCTGAGTTGGGACTTGGTGGATCCAACAACTCCAATCAAGATGAAACAAATGGTGCACAACAAATCTTTTTGTATGATGGTTCCAGAAAAATTGAACATACCCAATCTAAAGTCATTGATTGTTAAGATATGTTGAAATTACCATTTCATTTTGAGTAATGAAGCTGATGATGCAAAATCTTTTGTTGCAGGTAAGAAAGGTGCTGAAGAAACTGCTGGAGAGAAAAAGGAAGATGCACCTGCCGCTCCAGAGACTAAGAGCTCAAAGAAGAAGAAATCCAAGAAAGACAAGTCTCCTAAGGAGCCAAAAGAAACGCAGGATCAAGCTGATGGGTCAGAAGAGGCTGCTGGTGCAGAACCTAATGAAGATACAGTTTCAGTTGATGTCAAGGAGCGCATAAAGAAGGTAGCTTCCATGAAGAAAAAGAAGTCGAGCAAAGAGATGGATGCAGCAGCAAAGATCGCTGCATCTGAGGCCGCAGCAAGGAGCGCCAGACTCGCTGCAGCAAAGAAGAAAGAGAAGAACCATTACAACCAGCATCCTGCGCGCTGAACTGCCCAATTCATGAAAATCTGAGGACTTCTAAATGCTGATACCATCCCCCTTGTTCGTTTTAGACTTGCAATAAACTTTTTGAGATGCTGTATTTATGACATGGTGGAGGCGTTGTCTGATGCTTGTTGCAGGAATTCTAGTACACAGGGGCCGTGTGTCTCTGTATTCTGGAAGATGATCTGCAATGAGCTCGGTCGGAATTGCCTGTAATAGGAACCCTTCTGACTATATGGAATCTGGGGAATGTTGGGTACCTCGCTTGTTTTGTCTTGTGATTGCTGCGATTTTCTCACTGCTTGGCATTGGTTTTGCTTGGAAGGGGCTTGATACGAGCAGCAGTACTGCTTGCCATCGGCCGTGCCGGATAAGCTCCTCGCCATCAGAGCCGGGACGACGTTGTCCCAGATGAACGAACTGCTGCTCCCGGCTGTCGTCTTCGTCACCGGCGCTGAACACCCTTGTGTTCATCTTGCCAAGCAATCGATCGCTTCTGGTATGGTGATCCCGGTGAGAATAGATGAACGGCAAGCTGGCTAGGTCTCACCCCAAGTTATAGCCTGGTAGAGTTCATTGGGCCTTAACCGGAGTTTTTGAGCTTTTAGAAAATCTGACTGGTAGCTAGTTGAATAACTGGCTGATAAAATTTAGATATTGGCTTTTGTAATTTATATTTAGCTTTTCTACATATTAAAAGCTAGAAAAGAAGCTCTCAGTGAGTTTTTCAACTTTTAATTTATTTCTGCAAAAGCTAGCTTTTTAGCATTTTAAAAGCGAATTTTTTAAAACTTTATTTGTTTCAGCTTTTTAGTTTTTAGCTTTACAGCTCGAAATGCCAGCCCTTAGCTAAGACCGGGTGGAGAGATGAACAGCCAGAGGAAGAGAGGCTCTGATGATGCTTTTCTTTTTCCAATACGGTGATACGGTGTATATAGTTACTATTTAAATTTCTATAAATATGATAGATTGGGACCTAAAAAAAACGGATAGATAAAAAATATTAGAGTTAAAAAGCACTTATTATTTAGCTAGAGAAATGATCCAAGGCCTAATGATTTCGTGTTCCAAACTCCTAACGATCAGAGATGGCCAGCCAGCCTGGTATGTGCTACAGGAGCCACGTTATTCATGATTCAATGTGAAAAAAAAAATTCATATTAACTTAGGCAACTTTTTTTTTGAAGTATCAAATTGGCAAGAAAGTACAACAGAGTAAACTACTGTTCAGACAATTATTTTCTCTTTCCATGGTTTTTATAATAAACATATGCTAAATTTATCAGCTCACTGGTACACATTTTGCAGTATTACTAATGGTGATGTGTACGTGATTTTCGATCTTCTGTCAAGTCGTTATAACTCTCGATTTAGTGAAGATGCGACGCACAATCGATTCGCTCTCAAATCAACACGATTCGAACCTCGCAATCGCAGCACCACTTCTCCTCTGGTTATCAACCAACTATGCACACACGATTGTCTTAGCAAAAAAGCTAATCTCGGCCTGCGAATCGAAGAACACAACAAGAATAAAAAAGAACGCAACTCAATTACAAAATTTAAATCAAATCATGAAGTTAGAAAACCAACAAATCGTCAAATGATAAAACTGTTTGATAACAGAAGAAAACTAATCAAAACTTATCTCTAATGACAGCGACTACTGTTTATATAGAGATTGAGACGTCTTTAGAGGAAAACTTTAATACTAATGAGGCTAGAAAAGATACAATGCCTCAAGACTAATAAGGCTAAAAAAGATACACGGCCTGAAGACCAAAAAATAGTATCGCAGCACTAGAGTAGTTTTCTGAATGTCATCTTATTTTGGTAATTCTCAGAGATCTAGCAAGTATTTTCGCATGAGATTAGATCTGTTGAAAAGATTTATCTCTTTAGCTTTTCAAACATATTTAGAATATTTAAAACAGAGCTCGTATGAGACCGAAATATTTTTTTAGTGTAGGCTTCTCTCGGAGTACGAGTCAGACTCGAATTCAAGTTATTTAGATCTTCTCCGGAATCAAACGTGCGATGCTGATTTTGAGTATCTCCAAAACCTTCTTTATGCTTCTCTTAACCCTCTCTAATGTTTCTAATCATAATAAAGTCATTAAATAGCAATCTATTTTCAAAGGAAGTAAGATATATGTTTAGAAACAAGCTCACCTTTAATCTCAACTATCGTGCGTGAGTTTCATCAATACTAATTTGAGAAATGTTGTGTGTATTTAAAAGAGAGATGTCCTCGTTAGATGGCTAGAGACTCAGGGTTCTTGAAAAAACCGCTGAAACCTAAAGATAAACACACAGCAGCAACCCATGGGATCACAGCGCACACTTCTGCGTTAACTTCAGTAGTAATCGGCCAGTTTATAAAAGCAGAATCTTATATTGAGAGGCTATTTGGTAGAGCTTCTCTGTAATAAGTGCTTTATAATTCTCTATAATTATAGTCTATGGCTGAAAATTGATTCTCTATATAATAATTTTCTAGGATAATGTTTCATTTAGCTGGTAGAATCTATTTTTTAGCTCCTAACTTAGTTCATTTCAAAGAAACGCTTTGGAATAATTTTTTATACATGAGAACCAGCTCCCTTAAACTCCACCAAAGAGGGGCGCCTGAGTTACCAATGTCAACTGTTGATGTAAATAGAAAAAATGTAAAGGACTAATATGTAAAATAGTTGAAGTAAAATGTTGAAGGGTGTGTGCTGTGTTGGGCACGACACCATTTTCCCCCAAAATCACAACACCAACCTTAAAGCATGTACCCTCACACAAACTAAGAAAGGCATATGACATTAGCTATTGTGGTCACAGTATGTGCTTTCGCTAGTACTACTGGGGGCTGGTGAGTCAAGGCAATTTAATGAAATGACTTGTCACATTTCTAGCGTGATATATAGGAAGGGAAAAAGTGTGCCCAGCACTGCAGTATATAAGCATGGACACAAGACTGGGAAAGGTGAAATAGTAGTGCTCTTTAATGTGTTTTTAATTAGTTTTACAAATCATATATGTACCATATTTCTTGTCACAAAGATTTAGCATGTAGTGATCGTTGAGATATTGGAGTTCATCAAATTCAGATCAGCCAAGAGCATGAGAAGATGCAATTAGTTTTTGTCTGCAGAACTATGAGTCATCGATGATGCTTCCGCGACAAAGAATATAAGGATCATACAGTTATGCAAGGGAAGGCCATCCTGGCATCCCATCCTGCCACAAAAGGGGGCAGCTATGTTCTTCTCCACAGTGATATTCTGCAAGCAGGGCCCAGCATCAAGCAGAACTGAGCAGCTGAGTTTTACATCGTGTCATGAAAAGTGCATCATATCGTCCAGTACTAATCCTCTATCAGCAGTTGGCAGGACATGAAGAAAAAGTGAAAGATTGAATTTGTCTTCAAAAACTCAGTTGTAGTATTTTTTATTCTTTGAGTCATTATTGGCTAGATTATCTGAAACACGTGTCCCCTATGAGAGAGCCAATGTGTCTGCCAGAGCTAGATAAGATGTATTGGAGCTGCGATGATGAACTGAAACAGATTTTATTGTGTGAGGTGGATGTTTCATAGTTTCTTCGGTATTATGTTTCCAGTAAAAAATGCAAACAATACGTTCCCGTCTAAATTCACATTCAAGTGGTGGCCAGTCACATCAGTTAACCGTCGTTTCCATATGCGGTGCAAAACAATTATTCCTATGTACCTCCTTGTATGCATGAAGCAAGAAGGCCAAGGTTTAAGGATTACATAGAGTTGGGGACATGTTGCTTAATCTCTTGTCCTCGATAAGGAACAAAGAGGAAGTCTCATTCAGTTGCTTAATTGGTCCTGTATAGATTTATGGTTAGGTTCCTTTTTACAAGAAACGTTCACCACTGCGGACCTTTCCTATAGGAATGCTGACCGAAATTTGCAGTAAATTTCAGTAAATGCAGATATATATAACCATCTTGAAGTTGCATATTGAAGGATCCACTAGAAGTTTCATATTGACCAGGGTGACATGCACTGTAAAAGAGTAATCACAGAAATTCAGTAAACATAGCAACGTTACAGCAAGTCGATCTTATGCCAACTTCACAGTCGATCACCTTTTAATTTATACATCAAAACACTTCAATAAATCTCATTTTACAAGAGATGCTTTAGTTGCAACGGAGGATGATCTGACCTTTCTGCAAAGAAGAACGTAAATGCTAAGCTAAAGAAATGACCAGAGGCACGAGGTAAGTCATGTAAGTGAGATGACAAGAAGTCATATATCTCGTATGACTGGGATAGAAATAGTGTGCCCATAGCAGCAACATATAAGCATTGAAACAAGGCTCAAAATAGTAGCACCCCTTTCTATCTTTACAGCTGTATATACTCCCTCCGGTCTCAAAAAAAGTCATTTTGAACAAAGATTTGGTCAAACATTGGGGATGTAAATCAGAAATAATTTTATTCATTAAGTTTAGTTATGTGAAAAATCATATAATTAGATTTGTCTAAAAAATACTTTCTTAAAAATCTATATGTCACTTTTTAATAAATATTTTTATAAAAAAAATCAAAGTTATATTTTAAAGACCGTGTTTTGGTCCAAAACGACTTCTATTTTGAGACCCGAGTGGTACAAATTTCTTTATGCAGCAACAATTATGCTCGATTTTGAGATATTAGAGGCCACCAAATTCAGAAAAGTCCAAAATTAATAGCAATCTTGGAAACATTTGTACTACCTCCATTCTAAAATATAAGTATTTTGGATGTGGATAAAGTCAAACTTTTTTAATTTTTACTAATAATAGGTAGAAAATTATGTAATTTCAAATATAAAAATTTACTTTTTATAAAAGCTTATTTAATGATGAATTCAAAAAATATAATTTTTACATGATAAAATATTATTAATTCTACATTTTTAATGGTCAAAGTGATTTAAGTTTGATTTTAACTAAACCTAAAAATACTTATATTTTTAGAACGGAGGGAGTACGTACGTGTTTTCAGTTATCTTCTTATCCAAATAACCAGACATCATTTAGACAGAAGGGACACGGAGGAACTCACAACAGGCTTACTTCTTGGCTTTTGTCAGAACACGTAGTACAGATAATGAAATGTGAAAGAACCCAGAGATTGAAGTGTGGTTTCTGCTTGCACTCTTTGGTCCCATTGCAGAAAGGGGCACAGAGGTCGCATTCTAACAGTACAGATTGTTAGATGACAGGTATGGAGGCAGTAGATGATACTCCATCCATTCACTTTTATAAGTAATTCTAGCATTCAAATTTTGTTTTTCAATATATATTATTCTTACTTTTAATGCACATCTTTCTCTTTCCATACAGTCGAATGAATCTCTTATCTCTCTCTTCTCTTTTACTACATACTATATTTTCCCACTGCTCTTTAATTCATGTGCCGAGGGATATAATGACTTATAAAATTGAACGGAGGGAGTAGAAAAATAGTTTGACGTGAAACGCAAAGAAAAAAAAATACAGAGTAAAACTATATTATAACTAGGAAAAATCGAAGGTATATATGTTGGTGAATGAAAATTGGATCCTATGTTATTTCAACAACCAAGTTTATTTAAATATTTTTATTTTTCTTCTCTTAATAGATTCAAGAGAAGAAAATATTGACGTGCAAACACAAATAGCAGCCAACAAAATTTTTTATCGCGAGAAGGATTTGGAAGAATACTTTCTTAACTTTAAAATGCTTTGAGCATGTGCTGCATATATTAAAGACAGGAGCACCGATGGATGAGGAGGAACGGTAGATGCGGCTTCATGCAATACATGCAGTAAAATTCTCTAAGTCAGCCGATTCCAACCCCACCAGATCAACTTAGGGAATTTTACTGCAGGATCTTGTAAGCCACATCCATCATTCCTCCTCATCCAACGGTGCTCCTACCTTTAATATAGGAAAAAATTTTATTTAGCTCTCTTAACTTTCACGGTTGTTCATTTTCCCCCCTCTATTAGAAAACTGGGTAAACAAATTACTCAAACTAACAAAACCATTCATTTTACCTCCCTGACTCTTTTTGAGGGCTGTTTTCGTTGACATGGACAACCATGGCAGTTTTTGCTGATGTGGACACCCAATGTGTCCTTGCTTTGTTTCAAATTAAAAAATAATTGATTAACAAGCTTAGAAACTTATAAAACTTTACACAGACTTAAATCATTTTACAAGAAATAATTTTTGTTTTAGGCCCAATTTTAATATTTTGATAAAATTTCACAATTTCTTAATTCATATAGTTCTAATTATTTTCAAACAAGAATTGCTTCACATACATTTTCTTTGGAAAATTCTAAATTTCACTTTTGAATTTGAATTCAAATTTCAAAATTTGAGGTAAATTATTTTTTTCTTTTGAGCTTAAATTGCAATTTCTTAAATTTGAGCTCAAAGTTCATTTTTCTTTAATTTGAGATAAAAAAATAATGAGAAATTTAGGCGTGTACCTCTGCAAAGTGCTTGGACTTGAGAAATGCTATTGCAGAAATCTGTAGCTGCTGTATACCATTGCAAACTGTTTTTAGTTGTAAATTACTATTGCCGTGATGTTTTCCGTTAAATGTTGCCGGCAGTCATATTATAGGAGTGAATATTTCAAATATTACGAATTTGCCCTTGCTTCTTTCCTTGTAGCACTGAACTGTTTTAGCCTTGCTGAGGCAGTGCGCCAGTAGCACTGAACTGTTTTAGCCTTGCTGAGGCAGTGCACCACTAGGGCCGTCGCCATGTTCTATGCCGGCACACACAGAGCATTTGCTCGCCGCCCTCCTGTGCATCTGCTTGCCGCCATGTGATTTGAGTTTGTAGCTTGCATTAAAATTTTTTACATGATTATGTTTTTATTAGTATAATTCATTTCCTTATGTGTCATGATCATTCATGTTATTTGATATGTGCTAATAAATATCCAAAGATATGTTAAATTTTAAGGAAAAAAACCACGACAACGGCATGTTGAATACTTGGCTAATCTTGGAAATCTAAGGGTATCTTTGTGTTTCTCAGCCTTGTGTTAGATTTTGAACAAAGAAAGTCATGGCAATGGTATTCTGCAGCTAAGATCAGTTTGCAATGGTATCAAGCAACTCCAGATCTTTATAATAGTATTTCTCAAATTCAAGCATTTTGTGATAGTACTTTCCTAAATTTCTCAAAAATAATTTATCTCAAATTTTAAATTTGAATTTGAGTTAAAAATGTGAAATTTAATGGTTTCCAAAGAAAATATATGTGAAACAATTCTTGTTTGAAAATATTTAGAAATACATGAATTAAACAAATTTGAAACCTGATCTCAAATTAAAGAAATTGAAATTTGATCAAAGGAAACAAATAATTTAGCTCAAACTTGAAATTTGAATTTAGGTTCAAAAAGTGAACACTAAAATTTCCTAAAGAAAATAAGAAATACAATATACTTGGAAAGACATGAATTTTAAAAAAAATTGTGAAATTTTATCAAAAGGTTAGAAGGTCTAGATAATTTTTTCTTCTAAATGGTTATTTTTATTTCTTAAATTTTCAAATAAATATGTTCCAAATTTGAAATTGGGCCTAAAATAAAAATTATTCCTTGTAAATTAATTTAAGTCTATGCAAAGTTTTATAAGTTTATGAGGTCATTAATCAATTATTTTCGAATTTGAAACAAAGAGAGGACACGCTGGGTGTCTACATCAGCGAAAACCGCCATGTTGGTTGCCTATGTAAGTGAAAACTCAAAAGAAGTCAGGGAGGTAAAATGAATGGTTTTGTTAGTTGGAGGAGTCTGAATACTTGGCTTTGTAATAGAGGGAGGAAAAATGAACAAGCGCGAATTTGAGAGAGGCAAATAAGACTTTTTCCTTTAATAGATGTAGCTCATGCTTAAAACTTTATTGGTTGATAAAAATAAAAATGGATAAACTCATAGCAGCAACCCATGGGATCACAGTGCACACTTTTGACGTTAACTTTAGGAGTAATCAGCCAGTTACTAAAAGAATGTAACATTGAGAGGCTATTTGTTAGAGCTTCTCTGTGAGTGCTCTATAATTCTCTATAATTATAGTATGTGGTTGAAAGTGATTCTCTAGAAAATTTATTTTCTAGGATCAAATCTTAGAATTAAGACAGAGAATCACTTCGTATAGCTCGTAGATGCTATTGTTGTTAGCTCCCAGCCTTTTAGTTCATTTTAGAGAATTGCTTTGCAGAGCTAGCTAAAATTCACTTATCTTGAAAAACAATATTTAGTATACCTTCCGCCAGAGAATCAGCTCCAATAAGCTCGGACAAAGAAACGGGGGGGGGGGGGGGGGGG
>BCLG01000537.1:40989-51692 GCA_001602295.1 Zoysia matrella
CGCGATGGGGCGGCGGATGCGCGGTCGCAATGGGCGGACGGGAAAGGGGAGAGGAGAGAATGGGCTGTTAAGCTGGTGTTGAAGATAAAGTTTGCTTATATATTTTCCATCCAATTTTACTCGAATTTTTTCGTCACCAAAATCAAAATATTTTTAAAAATTGATTCGACCAAAAAGTTGCATTTTTATCTAGTTTTTTCACATATTTTTTATTTTGAAATCTACCAAAATTTTAAAATTCAAAAAAATTTGAATTCGAAAACTGCTAAGCCGACCAAACCGAACCGGAGCGATTTAGGCGGTTTTCGTGAAAACCGCACGGTAAACGGCGCGGTAAACCGTGGTTTTGCGAACCCTAGTTGGAGTTCAACAATTTCAGAGAAAAGAAGGTGCATAGATAATGGCACAAGAAGAAGGTCGAGCAAAAAAAAACATAAACCTTCTCTTCTCTGAAATTGTTTACCGGGTGTATGTTTATTTTTTGACTAAATTTCACAAAACTATATATTTTTTGATGAAACTATCACAAAACTATAGGTTTAAAGGGGTGTATCATAAAACTATAAAATTTGTATATTCTTGTATCACAAAACTGTAAATTTAATAATTGTATAAAAAACTAGAGATTTAGTGTTTATAAGTATCACAAAGCTACAGATTTTACAAAGCCTAAATCTGTAGTTTTTTTTTTGATAAATTGATTCATTAAACTTGTAGTTCTATGATACACCATTCATAAAATTTGTAGTTTTGTGATGTAACTCCTTAAATCTGTAGTGTTGTGATAGAAGAATGTAAAAAAAAGTAATTTTTTGATTCAACTTTTTAAAACTGTAGTTTTGTGATAGTTTCATCAAAGAACATGTAATTTTTCTCGACCTTCTTCTAAAGAATGAAAAGGTGCTCTCACTGGCAGAAGAAAGCGTCCTGCAAAGAGATAATACACGAGGGTGATCACAATGGTTTGTTGCTGGGAAAATGCTAGTGCAAATTAAGCTGATATGGCAGACGCGAGGCTATAGAAATATTGTGTCTGTATCGAGGCTTCATATTCGATTGAACAGCGATCTGCCATGTTGAACTCCAATGAACTAATCGGTGTATGTGATCTATTAAGTGACCAAGAAAGTTGATTCTTGTTTTTGTTAGTACTACTTCTATTCTAAAATATAAGCATTTCTGAGTTTTGATAAAGTCAATTTTTTTTATTTTTTTACTAATAATATCTTAAAAAACTACATAATTTCTAATATAAAACATATTTTTTATGAAAGCTTATTTCATGATGACTGTCACTGGCACGAAGTCAGGTTTTATCTTGGTGTAGTACCAAATTATAGATCTGCCACCTCAAAGAAAATTGTCACTGGCATCTTTGCTCCAGGAAAGCAGACTGAAATTTACATTAAGTTTAAAAAATGTTGACCAGGGCCGTGATAATTGTGCTAATAACTAAAAGAGTAAACATAGAAATAAAACTTGTTGGAACACCCTTTTTTGCGTCGGTTACGACAGTTAGCATGTTACACCATGTTCTCTGCCACACTTCACTGTCATCACCCTACAGTTTCTAAATCAAATTGCTCATTCATAGCTCACTCCATGACGGGAGAGATGTTGCAGTTACTTCCGAAGATGATTCAATCTTTCTAAATGTAGAATGTAATTTTGTTCCTATGCTTGTTGAGAATGACAAGTAAACTGTGGCGGAGGGCGTAAATGAAAATCAAGAAATGAAGACGCACTGAGAAAGTGACATTCCTTCAGCCCTGGTCTCGCCCTGGTCAATGGTATTATAACTACTAGTCACACATACCTTATGTGGTACGGAATGCGAATAGTATGCATCTAAGAATTGTTTGATGAGCAGGAGAGCACCATATTTTAGCAAGTTAGCATCACACACACACACACACACACACACACACACACACACACACACACAGACCCTTCCTATTGTTTATTGCTTCCAGCGCCCTCTTAAGACTCTGTCTCCTAATCTGTTGTTTGATAAATGACGAGCTAGATATATCCATGCTTTTTGCAGTAGTGAATCTCCCACATAAGTTCTCACTTTTGAGATATTGGAGCTTACCAAAATCTGAGAGGCTTCGACCTGAAGAATGAACAGTACCTTTATTACTTTGTAGTTTTGTTGCAAGGTGATGAGAGCATGATTTCCGCAGATGGACATTGATTGGTGTTCATCTGGAAATCACATCACAGGACTCAACTCCAATCAGTTGCACGGACAGGAATGTCACTAGTGCAATTTCAGACCTCCAGCAGTCGTAAGGTCTGTTGCCAGCAACATGTTTATTTATGTCTATTAATATGCCTATGACTCTTGCACTTGGGTCCATTACTGTAAAAGAACGAATTATTAACATCCTGCATATCTACAAGAGTTCAACACACAGATAAAATATTGTTGTGACAAGAGTTTGGAAAGCCATGGGGATTAGGTAACTATGCAAAGTTAATTGTTGGAAGGAAATCAGATTCTTATATTACATATAGATATGGATCTTTCTACCAATATGTACAATTTTTTTTCTTGATCCTACATAATTTGTAAGTTGGATAGGTTCATAGACCTGATATGGCTATGACATTGCTGTAAAGAGTCTTCAGGAATCTGTTCGTGGTGCCTAGATATCGATCAATCCTGTATCAAAACCTCATCTCAGTTTGGTATACACCATATTGAAAATGCTTTCGTGTATGGTGGTGCTTGTACAATATTTGTTTTATTGATTTTTCTAGCAATGAAGATTATTAAAGGCGTTCATGTATCCACATTTATACTTTCGGACAAATGTGTAAGTTTAAATTTTAACAAAGTGGTTCGATACCACCATTGTTTTTTTTTTGTTTTACTAGTAGTAGCTAGTTTAATTATCCATTTTCATGCCGACCTTCCTGGCATGTTTGAGACTGATTTGAATTTCCACAATGGACTGTGCTCAGCTTTCGTGTCATTTCATCTGAAGCGTCTGGCTAATATTCAAACCAAAGAAACATGATTCAAAGGAATGAATCCATCATAATAGGCCAGAAGCTGATTTTTAGCCTAGACCAATAGTTCTCGAGAAATTGCTCTAGCTAGACTACAACACATCACAAACATCAGCAGCTAGAACATAAAAGAGTATATGAAATATTGACCTCGATGAAAATTGACAAATTATGCAACAAGGATAAGATCTCTATAGCAGCTAGTGTCTGTAAGAAAATGGAAAACACTAGATGCTTGCATTTGGCATATGTTTATTAATGTGTTTATCAAGATGCCTGTGACTCTTGTGCTTCGATCCATTAGTGTACAGAGAAAGCTAAAAGGGCGAATTATTGACGTCCTATATTCCTACAAGAGCTCAACACCCAGATAAAACATAGTTGTGACAAGGGTCAGAAATGATAATATGATATCCTCAACACCCATGTTGGCTGCCCACATCAATGAAAATAACCACATCAGCGGAAACGCCCTTAAAAGGAGTCAAGAAGGTAAAATGAACTGTTTTGTTAGTTGGAGGAGTCTGACTACCTGGTTTTGTAATAGAGGAAGGAAAACGAACAAGCACAAAAGTTAAGGGAAGCAAATAAGATTTTTTCCTTTAATATATGCAGCTCATGTTAAAAACATTATTGATTAATGAAAATAAAAATGGATAAACACACAGCAGCAACGCATGGGATCACATTGCACACTTCTGACCTTAACTTAAGCAGTAATCTGCCAGTTAGTAAAAGCAGAATGTTACATTGAGAGGATATTTATTAGAGCTTCTTTGCAAGTGCTCTATAATTTTATAATTATATTATGTGGTTGAAAATGATTATGTATATAATTTTTTAGGATAAAGTCTTAGAATCAAAACAGAGAATCACTTCATATAGCTAGTAGAAGCTCTTGTTTTTAGCTGTCAGCCTCTTATTTCATTTTAGAGAATTGCTTCGCAGAGTTAGCTAAGATTCACATCTCCTGAAAAATAATAATTGGTATAGCTTTCTTGATTCCGCGAGAGAATCAGCTCCAATAAGCTCCACCGGGGGGGGGGGGGGGGGGCTTATTTACCCATCGCCAACTTTAAAGCATGTACTCCTCACACAAACTAAGGAGGCACATGGCCTTAGCTATTGTGCTCACAGTATGTGCTTTTGCTAGTACTACTGGTGACCAGTGAGTCATGGCAATATAATGAAATGGTTTCACATTTCTAGCGTGATATATGGGAAGGGAAATAGTATGTCCGGAACAGCAGTATATAAGCTTGACAAGAGACTGGGAAAGGTGAAACAATAGTGCTCCTTGGTGTGTTTTTATTAGTTTTACTACTCATAATATTTCTTGTCACAAGGATTTATCATGTAGTGATTGTTGAGATATTGGAGTCCACCAAATTCAGATCAGCCATGAGCATGAGAAGATGCAATTAGTTTTTGTCTGCATAACTATGAGCAATCGATGATGCTTCCGGGACAAAGAATATAAGGATCATCCAGTTATGTAAGGAAAGGCCATCCTGGCATCCCATCCTACCGCAAAAGGGGGCAGCTATTATCTTCACAGTGATATTCTGCAATTAGGGCCCAGCATCAAGCAGAACTGAGCAGATGAATTTTACAATGCGTGATGAGAAGAGCATAACATCATCTGGTACTAATCCTCTACGTCACTTTGTCAGTCCTTGGCAGGACCCCAAGAAAAAGTGAAAGACGGTCACATCCTAAGGCTAACTAATACTGTGTTTAAAAAAGATAAGCCTTATAAAGCATGTCAAACCAAAAAACAAGTTAGAGCGTCACGTCTTGCCAAAAATATTATGACAACAACAAAGCCATTAGAATTGCTTTATATGGATCTCTTTGGTCCAATAGCTTACATAAGCATTGGCGGTAACAAATATGATCTTATAATTGTTAATGATTGTTCTTGTTTTACTTGGGTGTTCTTTTTGCATCATAAGAGTGAAACTCAAAGAGAACTCAAGAAGTTCTTAGAAAAGCTCAAAATAAATTCGGCTTAAAGGTCAAGAAGATAAAAAGTGACAATAAAAGCGAATTCAAGAACTCTCAAGTGAAGGAGTATCTTAATGAAAATGGCATCAAGCATGAGTTTTCGGCACCCTACTCCCCTCAACCCAAGGATACTCATTCATGGATATGTCGTTTTGCTTAGCTATTATTATAGCACCCATATTTACTTCAATACGCAAAACGACCTCTTGTCTATAAACAAGTTCAAAAGGCATGATCTTAGTGGCTTCATGCCTAGAGATACGATGAGCTCTGACAAGATCTCATGCCACCACTTAGGAGTATCCTCTATTTTCTTCATGATGACCTTAATCAAAGTCTTATTACTAGACTCGGCTTGCCCGTTAGCCTGAGCGTAATATAGAGATGAATTGAGCAACTTAATTCTATAAGATCCGACAAATTCGCGAAATCGATCGAAAATGAAAGAAGTACCCTGATCCATAGTCAAAGTTTGTGGGATACTGAATCTATGTATAATATGCTCGGTGATGAATAATTACCTCTCGGTGAGTCATGTTTTTGAGTGCTACCGCTTTGGTCCATTTGGTAATGTAATCCGTAGCAACCAACACAAAGCGATGTCTCTTTGAAGAAGGAGGATGTATTTGACACAAATCTAAACCCCGTCCTTGAAATGGCTAGGGTTTGATAATGGGATTCATCATGGCAACGAAAGCCTTCTGAATATTTCCAAACTTTTTGGCATTCTTTCACACCCTTTGTAGTAGCAGAAATAATCGGCAATCATAGTTGGCCAATAAAAACCGGCTCTTCTTAATAACTATTTCATCTTTGAAGCCGATTAATACGTACCAAAGATACCTTCATGAACCTCTCCCATAGCCACCTTAGCTTCCTCATCACCTAAACATTTCAAGAGCAAATTGTCTCTCGTTCGACGCTATAAGCTATTATATGCCAAACTTTTCTATCAACTCTCTAATTGGGGTTAATAATATAATCAATTATAGGAGTCTCCAATCTACCAATTCAGCCTTTTCATGTCTTGAATCATTAATAGCCGAATTCTCAGTCTCTCTGTGAAAACCGAAACTTCCGGAATCCTAACCGAAAGTTCCTGTTTTTTCAGCGCTCTAGATTCAACACAGATTGATTGGCACCCCTCCCTGGACACAGTATTGAAAGCATTGACAAATCTAACTGAAACTTCTGGTTTTTTTCAGAACTTCGGTTTCGGCTTTTCTAACCATCGATTCTTCGACAATCGCAAATTTTTCTTTGCTAATGTTATAACCCGATACTTGCTGAGTCAAATCATTAGCTCTAGCATTTTTTGGCCTAGGGATGTGGTGTATATGAAATTCGTTCATGTTCTTAACAATGTCTAGGCACTTATATCCAAACAAGCATTTAATGACTCATCTAGACATTGAAAAACTCCAGAAACCTGTTGTACCACTAACAAAGAGCCACCAAAAGCTTCTATATATTTTAGCCTCATAGACTCTAATATCTTTAAGCCGAGCAACAATGCCTCGTATTCAGCCTGAATACCGATGCAATTATACTCTAATCGTTTTAAAAATTCAAAATGCATATCATTAGGAAAAATCATTTACAAATCGATTCATCAAAGATATAATTTTTAAGGACTAAATGTCATATAACTAATATTTAAGTCTTGCTCTAAATCAATTTGATGCTCAATAATAAAACTAACCTTTTATAAACCATCATGATGATGATTTGTCCTGTAGATTCGAGGGACATTTGCCGGTACGTGTGCACCGAGTGCCCGCGGTGGTGCACCAAGAACCTGTACGGCGCGGGGGCGCCGGAGCGCGCGTCCATCGAGTAGTGCTTACGTGCGGAGGCGCAGAGCTTCGACGCGCCGAGCTCCGCGCTGGCGTTCCACCTGGCGTTCGCACCCGCCGACGACGAAGACGAGGCGGAGGAGGAGCACCCGCACCACGCGGGCGTCGCGGAGAGCGAGGCCCAGCTGCTGCGCGTGCTGGACGTGTACGACGACGCGCTCGCCAGGACCGCGTTCCTGGCCAGCGACGAGTTCTCGCTGGCGGACCTGTCCCACCTCCCGAACGCGCACTACGTGGCGTGCACGGCGAGGGGCCGGGCGCTGCTGGCGTCGAGCGAGAACGTGGCGTGCTGGTACGACGCCATCTCGACGCGCCCCGCGTGGAGGCAGGTGGTCAGCGTGCAGGCCCGGACCGCGCACTACCCTGCTGTCGTGCTGGACCCGTGACAGGCCGCATGGCGTCGTTTGAACATTGACTGACCTCTCGGACTTTCGTAACCACTTTTAACCTGGCCGTGTCATTTCATCATTTGGAATAAACACGCTTATGATGTCATAAAACAAGTTGTATTTCAATTTTTTCAATTTGTAATTAATATAATTGAGCTGCCAAATAAATCTGCGTATCAGTTATAAAAAATCACCAGATTGCTTGTTAAAATGTATTCTCTCTATTTTTTAATTGATGTTGCCGTTGACTTTTAAATTTAATTTTGACTATTCGTTTGATTCAAAAAGTTTTGATAAATTTTATATATTTTAATATAATTTGAGTTACCATTAGAGTTATTTGAATCTCAACTTAAAATTTTACACATTTGAGCAAACAAGAATATGAGGTCTCTTTTACACATTTTACACCAAGGTCACTCCAACGCCGGCAACTAGGACGGATCAGGTGGACGACGCCGATGTCCTGAGTCTCCTGACGACGAGGCATTGCAGATGTGACAAGGAGACAGTAGAATCTAGCACTATAGAATAGCGTATCTTGCGGACGTGGAACTTAAAAACTAACGTAGGAATATTGCAAGAATCATGAACTTCGTACCGTTATCTATTTAATTTTTGTTCTTTTAATATTAGAATTTACTCTATCCGTTCAAAGAGCCTTCTAAAATTATTGTCGTCGATAATTTTATATGATCCTTTGAACTCAAAGTAGTTTCATAACATGATGTGAATCCGCAGCTTATGCAAACTTATAGTTTTTGCCTATTTTCCTTTTTTTTCCCATATATACAACGTAAGTTGGCCTGAACAGCATATTGTACACAACATGTCACCGACATTTCTCGCTCAACGTGATCGACGGGGCAGCGTTCTCTTCGCGGATTATTACACGACAAACAATGGCCGCTGGCGCAGGGCGAGTTTATTCACAACAACATAAGTATATACGTGCGCCGGCAACAGCATAAAAACGAGGGTTGCTTTGGTACTGTGATTCTCGCCGCCATTCCGTGCGCGCCGCTGAGATCAGAACGGCGACTCCGTGGACGGCGGGCGCCGCAGCTCCTTGATCCTCGTCCACGACTCGCGGGTGGAGATCGCGTCCCACCACCTGCTCACGTTCTTGCGCGACTGGATGAGGTACGCCGTTCGCGGGCCCGAGGCGATGGCATCGGCGTTGGGCAGGTGCGACAGGTCGGCGAGCGTGAACTTGTCGCCGGCCAGGAACTCCGTCTCGTACAGCCGCTGCTCGTAGATGTCGAGCATCTTGCTTAGCTCCTTCACGCCCTTCTCGTACGGCTCCAGCATCTCCTGCTGCCCGACGCGGCCGCCGTCGAGAGATATTGCCATGGGCAGGTAGGAGAGGCTGTAGAGCATGTCTGAGCTGGGGACGTCGAAGTACTGCGCCTCCGTCTGCAGCCACTGCTCGATGGAGGCGCGCTCCAGCGCGCCCGGGCCGAACAGGCCCTTGTACCCCTGGTTCTTGTACTTGTCCGCGTCCGCGACGTGCCGCAGGATCTTCCTCGACTCTGCGTCCATATATATATATGCAAATGCAATGCAGCAAAAGTGTTGCTTAAGCTATCACAATACATCAAAACATTATATCTACTAATTAAAGTATTAAACGATGAACAGAGGGTTGAGGTTATTAATTGGATCGATGAGTACCGACGAGTCTGACATTGCCGTCATCGAAGGTGATGGACTCGCCGTGCGGGTGCAGCTTCGGGCGTTCCAGGCGCTTGGTGCCACTGAAAGAGTCGACGCGGATAAGCTGGAACTCGACATCCTTCTCGAAGAGGCAGGCCATGACGCGCGCGACCTCGGCCGACGCCGGCGACCCGAACACCATCACCGTCATTTTCTCCGGCCGTCGGTGGATACGCCGCAGCTAAATGCTGTTGGGTATTCTTGGTGATGATTTTGTGTTGAGGTTCGATCCATTTGGCGGTCTATATATATGCGAGCGAGGAAAGCAAAAATGGGATCAGAATGCCTTGCTTCGCAAGAGGTTCATGCAAAAGCGAAAGAGACACAAGCAAAGCGTTGATTCGAAGAGGGCCGTGCTTGCTGTCCGCGTATCACGGCGTCCAGAAGCAATCGAGTAAAAGAGTTTGCTATTCCAGACCAAATAAATGCCGTGCAAATAAGTAGAAGTTAAAAAAAATGGAGCAGCCAGAAGGTGAGATCTCAAAGCAGCACTGTTTGAGAATCATATTGTCTCTTCATAATCTTATTGTTGACTGGCCTTACGAAGAATGTTCGGATCAACTCTGCCTGTTAAATCCATGATGATACAATGCAGCACTTCTACCAATATGGAACGTGTAAAAAAATACTTAACACATTGTATATATTCCAGCTACAACCAATATGCTGTGTTCCAATTGGAGGCCCAGGATATGTTCGTTCCTTTGCCTTGCTACCACCTTTTCAGCATCAGATGCAGTTTTAATTTATCACGGTTAAGTATCGAGTATCAAATCATTGCACGCTTTTGGTACACATGCTGCCTTTTAAGATCATATAGACCACATCTTATTAGAAATCATTTAATACCAAAACTATCAGTAATCTTTCAAATACATTTAACGATAAGGCAAATTATAATAAAAAAATAATATTTATTATATTTTTTAATAAGATAAATGGTCAAAATAACGTTAGAAATCAGCCATGTTAATAAAGAGATGTTACAATATTTAGAGTTAACCATAACTATCTATTTGATCAAATTTGATGGTTAAAATAGGGAGGTATCTTATTAAAGGTACCAAAATCCATTACCAATTTTTAAAAAGGATAAAGTCTAATTTACTAGCCTATAAGTGTAGCCGAAGTTCAAATAACCCTCTAAACTATATTTTGATTTATTTTATCTCGACTGTGATTTTAAGTCAATTTACTCTCTCATACAATTTGTTTTTTTTTTCTCAATATATAAGCATAATCTTAAGATCAAACTTTACAATATGATAAAGAACATCACAACATATATTTTAAAAAGGATAAAGTCTAAATTACTACCCTCCCAAAGTCTAAATAACCCACTAAACTATTTCTTGGTTCATTTTATTCCTGTAACTTTGCCATTTAGCTCAATTTACCCTCTACTATAATTTGTCTTTTTTTTTCTCCAAATATAAGCATAATCTTAAGCTAAAATTTTACGAGATGGTAGAGCATCATGACACATGTTAGACAAATACATCATAATTTTCGATCATAATTTTCATATAGTTTTGTACCCTAAAGATTTAATTTACTATTAAATATCCTTCCCTATTAAAATAATTACAAAAAATATGATGTATTTTTGTAAAATGTATGATGATGTGCTTTATCATCTCGTAAAATTTTAGCTTAAGATTACGATTATATATAGAGAAACAAAGAAGACAAATTGTAATAGGGGGTAAATTGAACC
>BCLG01000537.1:51697-93261 GCA_001602295.1 Zoysia matrella
GATAAAATGAACCCAAAAATAGTTTAGGAGGATATTTAGACTTTGTCTATGCTTGAGGGTAGTAATTTGGACTTTATTCTTTAAAAATAATTATAAATTTTTATCATTATTTTTATAGGAAAGATATTTAATTGTAAATTAATTTTTAGAATACAAAACTATATGCAAAATAATGGTAAAAATTTCAAGACATATTTTTAAATTTGTGTTATAATGTGCTTTATTATCTCATAATGTTTCATCTTAAGATTAAGATTATGCTTGTGTAAGGAGAATTAAAAAAACAAATTGCAGGAGGGAGTAAATTATAAACTAAATTATAGTTTAAGAGTTATTTGGACTTTGGCTATACTAGAGGAAGTAAATTAGACTTTATCCTTTTAAAAATAATAGCTAAGATTAATTGAGGAGGGGAAAGTACCTCTAGTATCTCACAAGTACCGTAACACATTTTATGTTAATATTATAAAATTGTGAAAGTGCATCTAGGCCCTAGTGGGTTTTGGTGGATGATGACGAACCATTTAAAGAGCTAATGATATTTGTTAAGTGCATTGACGGCTGAGAAGTTTTAAAAAGAAGAAAAGAATATTGAAAGAAAAAGAACACCCTCCAATTTTCATGGATCTAAGTCACGAAACCTTTTTTCATAAAAAAATACTAGATTTTATCATTTATTGAGTCTAGGTATGCCGTACTATCAAAGGGGGTCTCAAATTGAGGTTTCAAAGTGCCAAAAATGCTCAAATCTTGATCTAACCCAAGATTCTTTACCGGAGTATCCGACACATTGCTGGAGTCTTCGGTAAGGCTTACGGGCTTTACCCGAGAAGGCTCACCGGAGTGTCGGTACAGTGTCAAAAACTCCGATGGCTCGGGCTATGCTAACCCAAAAGGCCTCACCGGAGTATCCGGTAAGTTGCCGGAGACTCCGGTGGACCGAAATGTCTGGCAAAGTGTCGGAGTGTCCCGTCAGTGAGAATATGGTCCAACAGCTACTTTTTAGAGCTCGAGTATTTATACCCCCTCATCCCCTTTTGAGAGAGCTAGCGACTCACTCTTGAACAACACACTCTTGAGCTCTAAAAACACTCTCTCACTCTCTTTCAAGGTCTAAGCTTGCAAGATTTGAGCTAGAGATTGTGAGAGAAGTGCTTTCACTCCCATTAAGCATTTACGGCATCGTCGAGCTTCGATTCGAGTTTGTTACTCTTGGAGCTTTTGCTGCTAGACGGCTAGGCGTGCCCGAGAGCTCCCAACTTGTGTGGTGATGCCCTCAGAAGTTTGTTCACCCCTTCTCGAAAAGGATTTCCTAGTGAAGAACTCAACCTCACCTTTGTGGTTGGTTGTGTGAGAGAAAAGATCGTGTGCAATCCGTTTCTTTGTGAACCTCTCAATAGAGACGTAGAGTTTCTTTATGGACTATAACTTTGGAGTAAAATCTTGTGTCTCCTTGTGCTCATTTTATTTTTGCAAGTTCATATTGTTCTTATTGTTCATATTCATAGATTTACTTCGATCTACTTGCTCACTAGTCTCTACCTTATTTAATTGCTTAGATCTACTTCTTATATCATATTTTAGTTTTTTGATTTAAGTGGACTTTGCTAGAACTCGCTAAAACTTGCTTAGATTCAAATTTTATCTAAGTGCCTGTTTGACCGAAGTGTCCGACAAGTTACCAGACAGTTCGGTGACCGGAGTATCCTGCACATTATCAAAGACTTTGGTGGTCTGACAGTTCGTTGAGTTTGTGTTTTCAAAAATTATTTTAGGTTGCCTATTCACTCTCTCCAGGCAACTTTTAATTGGTATCAGAGCCAAACTCTCTGAATCAAGCTTAACCATTTAGAAAGACGATGATGGGTCTATAAAAATCAAGCCAAACGAGCGAAAAATCAAGCGAAGAGATTGAACACTCTTCTTCAAGTGAGAGTAATGCGGAATCCTTCTCACTCCTCAGGAGGAAGGCTAAAGAAGCGAAGGAAAAAAAAGAAGAGAGTTAAAAAAGACTATTTTAAGACCTCTTTCAATTATTCTCGCCATAATTCTAACACAAACTTCTTGTCATTACCCATTGGTAAACCACCTCAATTTGATGGGGTGAACTATACTAAGTGGAGGTACAACATAAAGTGTCACTTATTTTCTCTCTAGCCGAGCATTTGTGATATTGTTTGTATAGATGTTGAATATCCAGATAGTGATGACGATGAAGAACTCACTTCGGAATAAGAACAAGATCTCCACCGAAACATAAAATTTTAATCCGAGAGATGACCCCTGTTTGTATCTTGAAGCAGACTTTGTGGACACTTTGGTGTGCGTTGGAGTGAGCGTTATACGACTCTGTTAATCAAGAGGAGCATAGCCTGTGGGTACAGCGTACAACCTCTGCAGAGTGTATAATTCATTCAAAATAGCCGTTATCACGATATTGATACACTACAGCTTGGACTCACAATGATTAGTCTTGATCACTTCCTTGATGGTGTGAGTGGTGTAGCTACCCGTGTTTTGAAAAGTGTCTGGCTGGGATAGTGGAGGCCTATCCAGTTAAAAATTGAGAACTGGCGAAAAATGTACTACTCTCCCAGGTCCAACCTCTAAAATACTGATAGAGTAGGGACACTTCAATCTCTGTTTTAAAAACTCATCTGTAGAAAAGCCTGCATAAAAATCTTAGCCCCTCCTTGTCGGCCTTGTAAGCATGAATACAGCTAAGTATAGGGTTGAGCTTGCTGAGTACTTTTGTGCTCACCCTTGCCGTTGTCGCTCAGATGAATAAAAAGTGGTGCTGGCCTCGATGGTGATGAGTAGGACCATTCTGTGCGCAAGTTTGCCTGTGGTTTTTGCTTATTGTCTTTCCCTTTTATGTAATGATTGTGCGAGGTTGTCTGGTGCATCTCGCTGGCTTGTAATCTAAGACTTGGTTGTAAGACTCTATTTGAAATAATATATGTAATATTATTGGTATGTGCTATGTATCTACGATGTACGTGCGTACCAACTACTGATTCAGGGATTGGTACGATGCTCACGGGATATCTCAGAAATGGGTTATGACAGGTGGTATATAAGTCTCTCCCTAAGAACACTTGAGGTCATCAGATTGACCCTTGGCGGCCGCATATGGTGCCCATTTTTGCAGATTCCCATCGATTTGGGCTGCTTTCTTCGTGGGCTGACCGTGCCAGCACGACCCGTTTTGACACGGATTACTTAAATGGGCTGTGCTGTGGGCCGGCACCTTAACCCGTGGGCTGCCTCAGCACGGGCCGTCATGCCTTGCTGGCCGTGCTGATAGGCGGGCTGGGCCATGCCGTCTGAATGCCCAGTTAAGTGGGTACGTGATGAGTATATATCTGCGTATCACATCTCTAGCTCATTTTATCCTACTCCAGAAAAAATTAAGCCCTAAGCGCTAGGCAAGCGGTGACTCACGTTTAGAGCTTAGACGTGTCTAACCACGCTTAAGCACTACATATTCTTACAAAATGAGGCTGAAAAGGAAAACAAAAACTGAACACATCAAGCATTGCTGGCACATCAATCTATGACTTAGTAATGCTCATATTTCTTTACCCTAGCACACAGCCACTCCCTTACTAGCCGCCAACAACCAGCATCCCTCTCTCAGCCGCCATCCCTCCCTTCTCCACTCGTCGTCCTCGACCAGAATTACTAGATCGAAGACGAGCAACTACTGCAGCCCACACAGGAATAGCGGACGCTCTACGTCCTTCGTCCTCCATCCTCCTCTCCCTCTCCCTCCTCCCTTCTAGACCAGATCTGGCCATGGCGGAGCGGCTCCGCGGCGCAGCAGGGGCAGAGAAGGCCTGGGAGGCGTAGCCCCGTGAGCGGCGGAGGCCTGGGCAATGCCTACCCAACGCCTATACCCCTAGGTGAAGCGGAAGGGCTCCGCCCCGCTCGTTTGCGCGCTGAAGCGGGCACTTTGTTTCACTTGTTTTCACGGATCCTACTAATAGCATAAGATGGAGGGAGGAACTAGTTCATTTTAGAAAAAAAAATTCTGACCCATTGAATAAAAAAAATAGGAGTAGAAAACTTAGCATCTCAAGCTCGGGGTTTCATTGGAGTTGCCTGGATTAAAGGAAAGCTTTGGGGACGATAGGATGGCCCATCTGTCGCTGTGGTGGGGGCAAGCAAATGATGGTGGTGGTGGGATCAAGGTGGCTGTGGAAGGGGATGTGCGAAGAATGCCATCGGTGGTGTAGGATCTCGCCCATGAAACTTTACATTGCCTCGAAGGGAAGGCACTTTGCGACGGGAAGAAAATCCTCTGACGTGATGTCACCTTCTGCGGTGGTCGGTACGCGACAAAACAATGGCGGCTTCAGAACCTTTTTTTTTAGAAAAGGAAAAGCCCCACTTTAATCTTTTATTGAAAGCAAGTGCACCGACAAACAGAATTCACTGAAAAAGAACCAGTGTTCAAGGACAGCTGACGAAAAACCAAGACAAAAACAGAACACAACTACTACACCATAACATTCCAAACTAAACTCCAGATCAGCGTGAAGCAACAAGACTGAAACACAACAAAACCAAAGACGAGACTCGGCACCCTGCTCAAGCGTGCTTCGATCATGCGAGTAACCTGCGTAGCTTTAATCGCCATGTGGATCGTAGAGTACGGAGCGGGGAACAGTATCATCATCAACCTGTCGCATCCCGTACGTCGAGATATAATGGTAATGGTAAATGAGCGAATTTTCTTAGCATCCAGTCAGGTGCTATCTAAGAGCTGTTAGATTTGACAGATCAACGGTTCAGATCTATTCTGATCCAGACCCATGAGTTTTATTTGCAAGGAGGCTCATTTGTCACAGACTCAGTTTTTACCACCTAATTGCAGGTGATGCTGACTTTTTCTTTTCTTGGTAATGGAGCTCACGCAAAGCAAGGAATCAAGGCCTCCTGTAGCCTATTAACCTCACCTTTGTGGTTAATTGAGTGAGAGAAAGGATCGAGTGAGATTCGATTCTTGAACCTCTCAACGAAGACATAGAGTTTCTTCGTGGACTCGAACATCGGAGTAAAATCTTGTGTCTTCTTGTGCTCGTTTTATTCTTGCAAGTTCATATTGTTCTTGTTGTTCATATTCAACCCCTGACCTTCTTTCTTCTTTTCAGCTGTGTGTATGGACAACTGACACTTGGGAAAAGAAGAAAACGGTCGCCTTGCAAATGCCAGAAGGAAAGACTCCTACCGGGGATACTAGGGTCCAGTTTAGTTCTGACCAAAATCGATTGTTAGTAATCCATCAAACTCAGTTAGCTATATATGATGCATCAAAAATGGAGAGGATTCATCAGGTAGCATATAATAAATTTGGTTGAAAGAATTTTTTAGAAATTATTTGTTATTTCCTCCACTGATGGTAACTTGTCTCTTTCTTCAGTGGATACCACAGGACACTTTATCAGATCCTATTTCGCATGCGTCATACTCGTGCAACAGCCAACTGGTTTTTGCTGCCTTCACTGATGGTAACATAGCTGTTTTTGATGCTGAGATCTTGAGACTAAGATGCGGAATTGCACCATCAGTGTACATGTCATCAACAGCCATGAACAGGTACCACTTTCTACAGTGAAGAATGCATATTTAACTAATCAAATGTTTGTGCCGGTGCGAATTTTATTCTCTTTGATAAGCATTTGATGCCGAATGCCAAAGCAAGTCCTTATATAAAATTGAGAACATCAATTAGAATAAAGGGGTAGTACAGAGAGCTAGCTAAGTACTTCTATTATTTTATAACTTCGTTCCCGATCATTCTCTGTTATTTTGTAACTGATGCTGGATAGTTTAGTGTTGAACTAACTGACATCAAATATAAAAGAACAGGGGCAGTAATTATTTATATTATTGAATGGGAGTTCATCAAATTCCAGCTTCCAATTCCCTTTTACTTTTCAACTCAGATCTGTGCATGTTGTTTCGATTAAAAGAAAAGCGATGGCATGCTAGATGTTTTTATACCATATTATGTTGCAATCTTGACTCTCTTTTTTGGTTCGGCTGAGTTAATTTAATTTTTTTTATTGCTCTGTCACATAAGAAACGTTTTGTTTCCTGGATGCAGCAACCTTCATGTTCACCCCCTTGTTGTTGCCGTGCATCCTCACGAGCCAAATCAATTTGCAGTTGGGCTGTCAGATGGAACCACTAAAGTGTTGGAGCCGTTGGAGTCTGAAGGGAAGTGGGGAACACCCGCTCCCGCAGATAATGGTGTACCCAATGGCAAGGCGCCTGCATCATCGGCCACTAGCAACGCAGCAACAGATCCAGTTCAGAGATAGATGTTCTGAGGCTTTCAGCTTTCTGTAAATCTAATTTTTGCGTTGACTTGTTTGTATGTCAGATGTAGCTAGGTTTATTATTTTTGTATTTGTCGAAAAGCAGAACGTAAAAGGGTATTGAAATCAGGTGATGTTTGTAACATGTTAGCAGATGTTACCCAAGTGGGTGGTTATTGCTCGTGTAAGATATCAGTTGGAGGGACAGAGGGCCCGTATTTTGGGTGCCTTAGGTTTCTCATATTTTATCTGGATGACTTAGCTATCTTTTCTCATGGCATGTAAAGCAACACCATTACTTTTGGTCTAATAGCCTCGCTGTCACTTTTTTCTCCCGTTCTTGGTTACTGTATAATACAGGTTTGCTGTCAGATATGCCGTGGGATGCATCATGAGATCTTGAACGAGCTGCGTTACATAGATCAAACACAAAGCAACATGCTCTATTTTTTAATTGATATCGTCGTTGACTTTTAAATTCAATTTTGATCTTATTCAAAAAACTTTGATAAATTTTATATATTTTGATATAATATTTGGTATAGCTTTTTTGATTCCGTCAGAGAATCAGCTCCAATAAGCTCCACCCCGGGGGGGGGAGGGGGGCTTCGCCAACTTTAAAGCTTGTACTCCTCACACAAACTAAGAAGGTACACGGCCTTAGCTATTGTCGTCACAGTATGTGCCTTCGCTAGTACTAGCGGTGACAGGTGAGTCATGGCAATAAAATGAAATGGTTTCACATTTCTAGTGTGATATATAGGAAGGGAAATAGCATGCCCAACTGCAGTATATAAGCATTGACAAGAGATTGCGAAAGGTGAAACAGTAGTGCTCCTTGGTGTGTTTTATTAATTTTACTACTCATACATGTACCATATTTCTTGTCTCAAGGATTTAGCATATAGCGATCATTGAGATATTGGAGTCCACCAAATTCAGATCAGCCAAGAGTGTGAGAAGATGCAATTAGTATTTGTCTGCATAACTGTGAGCCATTGACGATGCTTCTGGGACAAGTATAAGGACCGATCCAGAGCCAGTGGTGAAGGAGGTTGGCTATCTTTTCCCTTCTTTTTCATGGGGTTGAAGTTATGCAAGGGAAGGCCTTCCCATCCTGCCGCAATAGGGGGCAGCTATGTTCTTCTCCACAGCAAAATTCTGCAATCAGGACCCAGCATCAAGCAGAATTGAGCAGATGAGTATACAATGCGTGATGAGAAGAGCATAATATCATCCGGTACTAATCCTCTACATCACATTGTCAGTGCTTGGCAGGACCCCAAGAAAGAGTGAAATATTGAATCTGTTTGTCAAAAGATCAGTTGTAATGTTTTTGATTCTTTGAGTCATTCAAGAGTTATTATAGGCTAGATTATCTGAAATACAAGTGTCCTCTATGACAGAGCTGGTGTTACTGTCAGAGTTAGATATGATGTATTGGAGCTATGATGATGAATTAAAGACATGGATTTTTATTGTGTGAGGTGGATGTTTCATGGATTCTTCATATTATATTTCCAGTAAAAAAAGCTAATGATACATTGTAATCTAAATTCACATTCAAGTGGTGGCCAGTCACATCTGTTCACTGTCATTTACATATGAGGTGCACAATAATTATTTCTATGTACCTCCTTCGAGTATGTATGAAGCAAGAAGGCGAAGGTTTAGGGATTTCAGAGTTGGGAACTGTTGCCTAATCCTATGTCTTCTGCATGGAACCAAAAGGAAGTTTCATTCAATTACTTAGTTGGTCAGGTATAGGTTTATGGTTCGGTTCCTTTTTCAAAAAAGTTCACCACTGGCAGACCTTTCCTGTAGGAATGCTAGCCGAAATTTGAAGTAAATTTTAGTAAATGCGGATATAGCCATCTTGAAGTTGCATATTGAAGGCTCCACTAGAAGTTTAGTAGTGACCAAGGGTGACATGCACTATAAAAGAGTATCACTGAAATTCACTAAACCTAGCAACGTTACATCAAGTCTTATGCTGACTTCACTGTTGATCACCCTTTAAATTAACTACATCAAATCACTTAAATAAATCTCATTTTACAATAGATGCTTTAGTTGCATCAAAGGATGCTGTAGCACCGGCACTGTAGCAGTACAGAAACGTTGTAGCCACGCGGCTTTAGTCCCGGCTATTAGAGGAGGTGGAGATCAATTTAAAAACCCGGCTTTGAAACGCCGTAATAACTCGAGTTAATCTTTTTACGCGAAGTTAGAACAAAAGTGTAAGCAGTTATTCTACGAGGTGAGACCCGCTCGCAAATGTTAATCTTTTTACGCGAAGTTAGAACAAAAGTGTAAGCAGTTATTCTACGAGGTGAGACCCGCACGATTTGCGAGCGGGTCTGGAGCCTATTCCGGGCCTGAGATGTTACATATGCTATGCAAGCATCTGATAGAAAGTCAGGTTTTATCTTGCTCTAATAGCAAATTATAGATCTGCCACCTCAAATAAAATTGTCACTGGCATCTTTGCTTCAGGAATGCAGACTGAAATTTACATTAAGTTTCAAAAATGTTGATCAGGGCCGTGATGATTGTGCTAATAATTAACTAAAACATAAACATAGAAATAAAACTTGATGGAATACCCTTCGCTGTGTCGGTTACAAAGGTTAGCATGTTACACCATGCTCTATGCCCACTTCACTGTCATTAGCATATAATTTCTAAATCAAATCGCTCAACCATAGCTCCATTACGAGAGATGTTGCAGTTACTTCTGAAGATGATTCAATCTTTCTAAATTCCGAAAGTAGGTTTTTTTAATCTGTTCTTGTTTGAAATGATAAGTAAACTGGGGCGGAGGGCGTAAATGAAAATCAACAGAAATGAAGACAGTGAATTTCCTTCAGCTCCGGTCCAACTTCTAGCGGTACACATTCACTGCCCTGCTCTGCATAGTATCACTATCATGTATCAAACATTGTGTGAACTAGTCACAACTTTGATATGGTCTTTTATTACAGTTGTAGAAGCAAATCATGTCAATGGTATTATAACTACTAATCACACATACCTTATGTGGCGTGGAATGCAAATGGTATGCCTCTAGCAGCATTGCTTGATGAGCAGGAGAGCACCATATATTAGCATGCATCAGACGCAGAGAGAGAGACCCTTCCTATTGCCTATTGCTTCCAGCGCCCTCTTAAGACTGTCTCGTGTCTGTTGTTTGATAAACTACGAGCCAGATGTATCCATGCTTCTTGCAGTGCGTCTCCCACATAAGGTGCCAATTTTGAGATATTGGAGCTTACCAAAACCAGAGGGGCCTCGAGCTGAAGAATGAACAGTACCTTCTCTACTTTGTACTGTTGTTATAGGATGATGAGAACATGATTTCGACAGATGTATGTACATGGATTGGCATTCATCTGAAAATCACACCACTGGACTCAACTCCAATCAGTTGCACGGACAGGAATGTGAGCAATGCAATTTTGGACCTCTCATTGGCGAAGAGGGGCGAAAAGAAGTAAACTAGAATAAGAAATGTAGGATGTTCGGGCCGCTGCATACATCAAGTTTTCTTAAACTACTCACTACAAAAAAATGATCTCTAGTCATCAAGTTTTAGTGACCAAGTAATTTGGTCACTAAAAACTGATAAAGAGTGACTAAAATTTAATTTTTATTGTAGATATACAATTTTTAATGACCAAAATATATGTTTATTGGTCGATAAATACATTTAGTTACCAAAGGTTCCCTAGTTGTTATTTAGTTTTAGTGATCAACATATCCTATTCTTAGTTACTATATATATACAGTGACAAGATTTTATGACCAAAATGCGATTAAGATTTTTAGTTACAAAATTGTTATAGTGAATAATATTACACATTTAGTGATTAAATATTTTGGTGGCTAAAAAATATTTTTCTTGTAGTGACTTTGGGCTGGTGTCTGACAAGTTTTGTAAACTACTTTGTTCTGGTTGCTTTAAGCGACGATTTTCTGGTGTAGTGGTACAATAAGTACATGCTAGTACTTGTTACCTGCGAGTTAAATTTGACAGCCTTCCTACAGGTTAGTAAAATCTCTCTTGAGCTCCTGCTGAATTTCAAAGAGAAAACTAAGTATTTTCTTACACAGCCCCTTTTGATCGACATCCACACAGGTATTCCTATCAAGTAACGGACCATCATCAATACCGACCGAATCGTCAGCGTTTTCATAAAACTTTTATGAACAATGGAAAAAAAAAAGGTAGCAAATGTTGATGAGTCTATTTCTATGAAGCAGATTCTAGGCAGGTCATGTTGATGAGATGACAACGAATCACACCCCCCGTAATGGCACTGCATAGGTACTCCTAGGCAACGACAAGGCGCGTTGATATCTGGAACAGAAGCACCGATGTGCGATAGTTGGAGATACCGTGTGTCTACGCACTGAGGTCATCGGTTTTAGATGTTGCAGTCAGAGTTTAACTTACCATTCCAACCGTGGAAACCGCGCGGGAGGGTTTGAAAAAAACCGTGAAAATCGTTTGATTTTTTGTTTAAATTTTAATTTTCAAATTTTGAGACAGTTTGGATGGTTCGAAAACGGTAAACCACGCGGTTTGAGCGGTAAACCGCTCAATTTTGCTGAAAACCAGTGACAGCGAAAACTGAGCGGTTTTTACTGGAAACCGCGTTTTTTTTCGGGTAAACCGTTTGATTTATCTGAAAACCGACAAATTAGTGAAAAATAAGAAATTAGATAAAAAAAGTGCTGAAAAATTGGACATGAAAAAGTACTGAAAATGATACTGAGAAGTATTTCACTCAAGGTAAGGCTCTTATCTTGATCAGCAAACCGAATAAACACATATAAAGATTACACTGTATCTACCACATGTTTCATTGAATACCACTATGACATGCTTGCTAGGTAAGAGTAAGCATGCCTTCCGTCCTCAGTATTGATAAATCTACTATTTAAAAATGTCTCAGAATCCATCTATACCATAAATTTTTCTCTCCGACGAAGCATACTTTTAAGAAACATATAGTTTGTACCAAAACGTGTTGCATTCCATCTTATCAACTCACCATCAATAGTATTAGTCATCATAGAGTGTAAGTGATTATGATTATACAACCAACAAAAAATGTTGCGAGCCGACTGTATCATAGCTTTATACTCTGAAAACTCACCAATAGCCTTTAGCATTAGATTGATTGTATGTGCCACACATGGTTACCAGACAATATGAGAATACTTGTTTATTAGCAGCTTGCACGTCTTTTTATAATTTGAATCATTATCTGTAATAAACTACACAATATTGTCTGCACCTACATCAATGTATACTTTATTTATTTCCTGCACAAGAACGTTTTATTGTTCAAAATATCATAGGTACAAATAAAACAAATAGTGCATAATAATGTTTCATTGTTCAAATATTATAGGTACAAATAAAATAAATAGTGCCATAGAATAAACATATGTCTCGTACCTTGAATATAAAGTTCGCAGATTAGTTGTGCCCAGTAACATCACATGAGTTGTGAAAAAATATGACACCATTATAGTAGATTATAAAGTTTATCAAACTCATTCTTGTAGAGCCAGTCCAAAAGTCACACATAATCGTGACATCGTACATCGGTCACTCTATCTTGAATTTATCTAATTCTTTTTTGATGTCTTACTCGTTAGCATCAAGATACGTGCCATTTATTTTCCTCCCAGTTGAGCTAGGCACGCCCTCACTTGCAAACATCATGACACATGACATAAATATGACAACATATAACGAAACATGTAATAGAATAAAATAAATGTCTCATACCCCATCTCTGTGTCTTCTTTATAGCACTAACAAAGTATAGACTATCGGTTTTTCTATCAGAAATGGCTTCTGTATAAATTTTTTTTACCACGCACGTCTAATAGCCGATTTTGCTAGCTTGCTCTTCGCAGTCTATGGACCTGTATCGATCTTAGTTTGAATCCGTTCATTACCTGAGCTATGTGATGCGGACCTTCTCATCATACCAAACAATCCAGATCCACCACCTCCCTGCGACGAATCAGAAGCACCTTACGATGAACCAGCATCAGCACCACTACTCTCCAACTGACCACCATACGAATGCTGACGCTGTCAAAATTCCTCCTCCTCTCTAGATAACCTCATGGCAGCCTGCATCTCCTCATCATCCTCCTCATTGACATTTTTTTCGACCTGCAACCTGGTGCTGTCTGAGAGTCTGTTTAGCTCGGTTCTTTCTCCGCTCGGTGGTTGTATCAAGCTCCTGGCGAAAATAGTCCTGCACGTACGTGGGAACATGAGGACACCTAAACACGCTGCTTTCATGATGTGCCAAATATTGCTTGAATCGTGTGGCACCACCTACTCTCTTCACGGCCTTGTAATATTTGCAACAGAACCTGAGATACATATTGTCTTCGTGCTCCCAAACCGAATCGGCCTGATCTGATATCTTACAACCAACAATTCTTAAAAATGACCAACTATGTTCTAAATTTGCTAACATATCGACCAATATTTGAACAAAAAACACAAAAACAACCATCTCACCTTCTCTGCCACAGAAACCCACTAGATCGAACGGCTTTCCGCGCTAATCGGACGGTTTACAGGTGAAGCCGGCTAACCGCCCGAGCCGCGTGGCTAGCTGCTTCTGGAGCGCGGCTAACCGCTTCAACCGGGCGGCTTGCAGAGAAAGGGGAGAGGAGAGAATGGCTGTTGAGCTGGTGTTGAAGATAAGGTTTGCTTATATATTTTTCATCTAATTTTTCTCAAATTTTTTCATCACCAAAATCAAAATATTTTTAAAAACTGATTCAACCAAGAAGTTGCATTTTTCATCTAGTTTTTTTACATGTTTTTTATTTTGAAATCCACCAAATTTTCAAAATTCAAAAAAATTTGAATTCGAAAACCGCTAAACCGACCAAACCGAACCAGAGCGATTTGGGCGGTTTTCGTGAAAACCGCGTGGTAAACTGCCGTTTTGCAAACCCTAGTTGGAGTTCAACAATTTCAGAGAAGAGAAGGTGCATAGATAATGGCACAAGAAGGAGGTCGAGCAAAAAAAAAATATAAACCTTCTCTTCTCTGAAATTGTTTACCGTGTGTATGTTTATTTTTTGAGTAAATTTCACAAAACTATATGTTTTTTTATGAAACTATCACAAAACTATTGGTTTAAAGGTGTGCATCACAAAACTACAAAATTTGTACATTATTGTATCACAAAACTGTAGATTTAATAATTGTATAAAAAACTACAGATTTAGTGTTTATAAGTATCACAAAGCTACAGATTTTACAAAGCCTAAATCTACAGTTTTTTTTATATTGATTCATTAAACTTGTAGTTGTATGATACATCATTTATAAAATTTGTAGTTTTGTGATGCAACTTCTTAAATCTGTAGTGTTGTGATAAAAAATATATAAAAAAAAGTAATTTTCTGATACAACTTTTTAAAACTGTAGTTTTGTGATAGTTTCATCAAAGAACATGTAATTTTGTGAAATTTACTTTTTTTTCTCGACCTTCTTCTAAAGAATGAAAAGGTGCTCTCACTGGCAGAAGAAAGCGTCCTGCAAAGAGATAATACACGAGGGTGATCACCATGGTTTGTTGCTGGGAAAATGCTAGTGCAAATTAAGCTGATATGGCAAACGCGAGGCTATAGAAATATTGTGTCTGTATCGAGGCTTCATATTCGATTGAACAGCGATCTGCCGTGTTGAACTCCAATGAACTAATCGGTGTATGTGATCTATTAAGTGACCAAGAAAGTTGATTCTTGTTTTTGTTAGTACTACTTCCATTCCAAAATATAAGCATTTATTAGTTTTGATAAAGTCAAATTCTTTCAATTTTTACTAATAATATCTAAAAAACTACATAATTTCTAATATAAAACATACTTTTTTATGAAAGGTTATTTCATGATGACTGTCACTGGCAGGAAGTCAGGTTTTATCTTGGTGTAGTACCAAATTATAGATCTGCCACCACAAAGAAAATTGTCGCTGGCATCTTTGCTCCAGGAAAGCAGACTGAAATTTACATTAAGTTTAAAAAATGTTGACCAGGGCCGTGATAATTGTGCTAGTAACTGAAAGAGTAAATATAGAAATAAAACTTGATGGAACACCCTTTTTTTGCGTCGGTTACGACAGTTAGCATGTTACACCATGCTCTCTGCCACACTTCACTGTCATCACCCTACAGTTTCTAAATCAAATTGCTCATTCATGGCTCACTCCATGACGGGAGAGATGTTGCAGTTACTTCCAAAGATGATTCAATCTTTCTAAATGTAGAATGTAATTTTGTTCCTATGCTTGTTGAGAATGACAACTAAACTGTGGTGGAGGGCGTAAATGAAAATCAAGAAATGAAGACGCACTGAGAAAGTGACATTCCTTCAGCCCCGGTCTCGCCCTGCTCTGCATAGTGTCACAATTATGCATCAAACATTGTGTGAACTAGTCACAACATTGATGTGGTTTTTTATTACAATTGTAGAAGCAAATCATGTCAATGGTATTATAACTACTAGTCACACATACCTTATGTGTTACGGAATGCGAAATCTAAGAATTGTTTGATGAGCTGGAGAGCACCATATATTAGCAAGCTAGCATCACACACACACACACACACAGACCCTTCCTATTGTTTATTGCTTCCAGTGCCCTCTTAAGACTGTGTCTCCTAATCTGTTGTTTGATAAATGACGAGCTAGATATATCCATGCTTTTTGCAGTAGTAAATCTCCCACATAAGTTCTCACTTTTGAGATATTGGAGCTTACCAAAATCTGAGAGGCCTCGAGCTGAAGAATGAACAGTACCTTTACTACTTTGTAGTTTTGTTACAAGGTGATGAGAGCTTGATTTCCGCAGATGGACATTGATTGGTGTTCATCTGGAAATCACATCACAGGACTCAACTCCAATCAGTTGCGCGGACAGGAATGTCACTAGTGCAATTTCGGACCTCCAGCAGTCATAAGCTCAGTTGCCAGCAACATGTTTATTTATGTCTATTAATATGCCTATGACTCCTGCACTTGGGTCCATTACTGTAAAAGAACGAATTATTAACATCCTGCATATCTACAAGAGTTCAACACACAGATAAAATATTGTTGTGACAAGGGTTTGGGAATCCATGGGGATTAGGTAACTATGCAAAGTTAATTGTTGGAAGGAAATCAGATTCTTATATTACATATAGATATGGATCTTTCTACCAATATGTACAAATTTTTTTCTTGATCCTACATAATTTGTTCGTTGGATAGGTGCATAGACCTGATATGGCTATGACATTGCTGTAAAGAGTCTTCAGGAATCTGTTCGTGGTGCCTAGATATCGATCAGTCTTGTATCAAAACCTCATCTCAGTTTGGTATACACCATATTGAAAATGTTTTCGTGTATGGTGGTGCTTGTAGAATGTTTGTTTTATTGATTTTTCTGGCAATGAAGATTATTAAAGGCGTTCATGTATCCACATTTATACTTTCAGACAAATGTGAAAGTTTAAATTTTAACAAAGTGAATCGATACCACCATTGTTTTTTTTTTTTGTTTTACTAGTAGTAGCTAGTTTAATTATCCATTTTCATGCCGACCTTCCTGGCATGTTTGAGACTGATTTGAACTTCCACAGTGGACTGTGCTCAGCTTTCGTGTCGTTTCATCTGAAGCGTCTGGCTAATATTCAAACCAAAGAAACATGATTCAAAGGAATGAATCCATCATAATAAGCCAGAAGCTGATTTTTAGCCTAGACCAATAGTTCTCGAGAAATTGCTCTAGCTAGACTACAACACATCACCAACATCAGCAGCTAGAACATAAAAGAGTATATGAAATATTGACCTCGATGAAAATTGATGAATTATGCAACAAGGACAAGATCTCTATAGCAGCTAGTGTCTGTAAGAAAATGAAAAACACTAGATGCTTGCATTTGGCATATGTTTATTAATGTGTTTATCAAGATGCCTATGACTCTTGTGCTTCTATCCATTAGTGTACAGAGAAAGCTAAAAGGGCGAATTATTGACATCCTGTATTCCTACAAGACCTCAACACCCAGATAAACACATAGTTGTGACAAGGGTCAGAAATGATAATATGATATCCTCAACGCCCATGTTGGCTGCCCACATCAATGAAAATTGCCACATCAGCGGAAAGGCCCTAAAAAGGAGTCAGGAAGGTAAAATGAATGGTTTTGTTAGTTGGAGGAGTCTGACTACCTGTTTTTGTAATAGAGAAAGGAAAACGAACAAGCACGAAAGTTGAGGGAAGCAAATAAGATTTTTTCCTTTAATATATGCAGCTCATGTTAAAAACATTATTGATTGATGAAAATAAAAATGGATAAACACACAGCAGCAACGCATGGGATCACATTGCATACTTTTGACGTTAACTTAAGCAGTAATCCGCCAGTTAGTAAAAGCAGAATGTTACATTGAGAGGATATTTATTAGAGCTTCTTTGCAAGTTCTCTATAATTCTATAATTATATTATGTGGTTGAAAATGATTATGTATATAAATTTTTTAGGATAAAGTCTTAGAATAAGACAGAGAATCACTTCATATAGCTAGTAGAAGCTCTTGTTTTTAGCTGTCAGCCTCTTATTTTATTTTAGAGAATTGCTTCGCAAAGTTAGCTAAGATTCACATCTCCTGAAAAATAATAATTGGTATAGCTTTCTTGATTCCGCTAGAGAATCAGCTCCAATAAGCTCCACCAGGTTTAAAGCACGTACTCCTCACACAAACTAAGGAGGCACACGGCCTTAGCTATTGTGGTCACAGTATGTACTTTTGCTAGTACTACTGGTGACCAGTGAGTCATGGCAATATAATGAAATGGTTTCACATTTCTAGCGTGATATATGGGAAGGGAAATAGTATGCCCGGAACTGCAGTATATAAGCTTGACAAGAGACTGGGAAAGGTGAAACAATAGTGCTCCTTGGTGTGTTTTTATTAGTTTTACTACTCATAATATTTCTTGTCACCAGGATTTATCATGTAGTGATCGTTGAGATATTGGAGTCCACCAAATTCAGATCAGCCATGAGCATGAGAAGATGCAATTACTTTTTGTCTGCATAACTATGAGCAATCGATGATGCTTCCGGGACAAAGAATATAAGGATCATCCATTTATGCAAGGAAAGGCCATCCTGGCATCCCATCCTGCCGCAAAAGGGGGCAGCTATTATCTTCTCCACAGTGATATTCTGCAATCAGGGCCCAGCATCAAGCAGAACTGAGCAGATGAGTTTTACAATGCGTGATGAGAAGAGCATAATATCATCTGGTACTAATCCTCTGCATCACTTTGTCAGTCCTTGGCAGGACCCCAAGAAAGAGTGAAAGATTGAATCTGTCTGTCAAAAACTCAGTTGTAATGTTTTTTATTCTTTGAGTCATTCAAGAGTCATTATAGGCTAGATTATCTGAAATACAAGTAATCACAGAAATTCAGTAAACATAGCAACGTTACAGCAAGTCGATTTTATGCCTGCTTCACAGTCGATCACCCTTTAATTTCTATAGCAAATCACTTAAATAAATCTCATTTTACAATGTATCCTTTAGTTGCATCAGAGGATGGTCTGACCTTTCTACAAAGAAGAATGTAAGTGTGAAACAACATAAATGGCCACAGGTACGAGATAAGTCATGTAAGTGAGATGAAACTAAGTCATATATATCTTGAATGAGAGGAATAGAAATATCATGTCCATAGCAGCAAATGAGCAGCAGAGCAGACATCATCTAGAAAGAAAGGGCACAGAGAGACACACGACATGCTTCATCTCTTGGCTTCTTGTTAGAACTCGTACGAATAAGTGTAGTGTGGAAGAACCCAGAGATTGAAATATGTGGTTTCTGCTCCAGGCTTTTGTCCCACAGAGGTCATGTTCTATCAGTAATGTTATTGTTAACGAAGAACCAAATGGAGAGTGTATTACATTATTATCTTCTATTTCCCCAACCTTTTCTATGACGTTTTGAAATTTATCTCTCTTTTTTTTTGTCATGGAATAGCAAATCAGCGACATACAATGTTCACCTAACTCATCCAGTGACCAATATTGCTGCTCGAACTTCCAGCTGCACCCATGTACTGAGATCATGTGTTAATCCAAGAGTGGGAGCAGACGATGACAGATGGCTACGTTCTGCATCTCGTTACCGTTTAGAATTGGTGTATACAGATGTTCCCACTAGAATTGGATTGTGTTTAGTAAATTCACTTCAAATCCAGCTTTTTTGGACTTTGGAAACTTGCACAAAAAAGGATTCATATTACTATTTTCAGTAAAAACCACCTCATATTCGGCCTGTTCAATTGTGATTTTTATATGTGCAGCTGCAGCCACAGCGGTAGCCGCAGCCATAGCAAACGAACAGACCCATCTTGTTATGGCATTCTTCAACACACAAATGTTCTAGTATGTGAACGTGAATGAACTGCTATGGAGTTGGAGCTACATGTTGCTCTCATATGCTCTGCGAGCAACTGATAGGAAGTCAGGTTTTATCTTGGTCTAGTACCAAATTACAGATCTGCCACCTCAAATAAAATTGTCACTGTCATCTTTGCTCCAGGAATGCAGACTGAAATTTATATTAAGTTTCAAAACTGTTGACCAGGACCGTGATGATTGTGCTAATAACTAAAAGAGTAAACATAGAAACAAAACTTGATGGAACACCCTTCGCTTTGTTGGTTAGTGTTGACGTCGAAAAGATCCGAATCAACACACCGAGAGCAGTAGGTCATGCGAGTCGCAACGGATCAGATCGACAAAGTTATCTCCGATCGATTCGTGCAGATGTAGGTATCACGATTTCGCTGTGAAAGGTGGTTAGTTTTACGAGCAAACCTACAAAGTGGTAGACAACGTGTTTTCGTGACGAAGAACGATTAGTTTACGAGTAAACTAGCAAAGGTCGTCAAATTTTCTGTCCGAGAGAGATCTCGTCTGGGCGTGAGCATCGCCAGACGTGTCCTAGGTCGGCCGACAGCTTTTAGGACGTCATCTATGGCCGTGGAGACCGGTGGATGAACAGCATAGAGGGTTTAGAAGAGGATTAGAGTTTAGAGAGGTAAAAAGTAAAAGGATAATAGAATCGATTAGGTTACCTCCTCAATCGGCCTTAGGTCACTTTATATAGAGGTAAAGTGGTCTTACCCTGTGGAGCCTTAGATCTCTTTAATTAAGAAACAAATTAGCTCCGATTTAGTGTAAAAACTACTAAAAACAGACTATGGGTACCGAACACTCCAACACATTATCAGAGACTTCGGTGGGCAAAAACTCGCATCCAGAGAGGGCTTACCGAACACTCTGGTACTGTACCAGATACTCCAGTACCGGATACTCCGGCACTTTGCCGGAGACTTAGTTGTGACTCGAACATTTTTGTTTAAGTCCGTAATTTCTTCGTTCGGTCTCCAAATTAGGCGATCCATATACCTGTTTCGATCGTCTCGTCGAGAGATACATCATAGAATCTTAAAATAATGGATTTGGCTTCATCTTCATGTCTTTTTAAGCACTTTTTTCATTTTTTTTGGAATTTTGCCAAACTTTTCGGAAATATCTTTCATGTCCTGAAAACATGTTGAAAAATAATTCTTACGAAACAATCATTATCAGACATATTCGGTCTATCAAACTAGAGTATCCGATTTGAGAAACCAAAACTTTCGATCTTACTAAGATGCAAATTTTGGGTGTCAACACATGCCCTCCTATTTTTTGGCAAAGCTAAAGTGCCAAAAAATATTTTGGTTACTTAAAATTGCTCAAGTATGATGATAAACAAGATATCGATTATCTAGAACCGATATAAAAAACTAATCAAGTAGCCAAAATAATATTTGTTAATTATAACAATGCGTTAAATTATATGAACTAAATATTTCTGCTTTTGAATCATTGGAGTTCAATCTATAGTCCGGCATTACGTCGGATGTTCCGGTGCGCAAAACATTCGAACCCTAGATGGCTTGCCAGATTGTCCGGCAAATCACTGAACACTCCGATCATCGGACATTCCAGTCATGCACCGGACATTCCAGTCATGCACCGGACAATCTGGTGTGCAAAGCACCTCAATTCTAGAGGGCTTCTCGGATACTGCGGCATTACACCAGATACTCCGGTCATCAGACATTTCGATCTTGCACCGGACAGTCCGGTGTACAAAATACTTGAATCCGAGAGAGCTTGCCAGACAGTTTGGTCACTTGCACCGGACAGTCCGGTGTACAAAATACTTGAATCCGAGAGAGCTTGCCAGACAGTTTGGTCACCACGCCGGATAGTCCGGTGAGCAAAATGCCCCAAACCCGAGAGGGTTTGCCGGACACTCCGATGGCTGTAGATTTTGCCCAAAGTGACAACCAAGTCATCCATTGGCCTTCTTTTCTCATAAGATAACATTCATACTCTTGACCGAATGGAATTAAGCATTTCACTACATATTTGACAAGCACGACAAATATTTCTATTGTAGCATCTTCTTTCTTATATTTCACTTAGCGGCTTTTGCCTCCCAAGAGTTGAAGTTATTAATAGCTCAACGATAGTTGGTTACATCTCAACGGCTATAGAAGGCTCATGCTCTTCTACCTATGTCAAACTATGTCGTACTACATTTAAACACTCTCATCAAATTCTTCAATGTTAATAGTTGATAAAAATGCTTATATGCCGAAGTTTGAACTTCTCCTGAAATATTAGGCAAGAATCACATGGGTAATGACTAAAAAGACTCTTCAATATTCTAATTTGGTTTTACCAAGCTTTGGAACAAAGATAGCCGAATTATCAAAAACCGGAACGTCATGTTCACTAAATCGGAACTTTCGATCTTTCAGAATTTCAGCATCGGTGACTTTAAGTATCGGTCATTTTGACAATTAAATTCTATTGATATTGTGACCAGATACTTATCATGCCAAATACATAGCAATAATCATTAGATGTTTAAATGCTTAACAATACCAAATTCATAACATAAGACCTAACATCTAGGAATCCACCGATGTGAGCATTATGATCCATCCTTCATATGACTCATATGACTGAAATAAAGTCTAAAAAGTAATGCAAATGCCATACATGTAGCTATCTCAGTCTTCACACCCAAAAACAATTCAAGTAATGACACGGCCATTTGAAAATAACCCTTCATGATATGCATAGTATTTAGGTGTCCAAGGATTAAGGTAAATAAACCAAGAAGTACAAGAACCAATAGCATGAGGATGAAACATACGCATTGGTGTCATGGACAATGGATCATGATGAAGAAATGACCAATAGTTTTGATGATTGGACACATACCTTAATTGCGTCATAGTCCTTTTTATTCTCATATCTTCCTTGTGCCCATCACTTGACTATCACTATTGTCATGTTCTTGCAAACTTTCTTTGGGAACATATGCCATGCCCTTCTTTTTTAATTCTTTCGTACTAAATTTTTGCAATTTTTTATTTGCCAATTCGAGAAACCAAGTGCACCTCTCGATTGCGTCTTTGTCTTGGGAATTGGCAGCTCTAATTTGTTCTTGTGCACATTTAACTTCTTTGGTTCAGATTCAACATCAAGAATATCAACACTTAGTTGCTTCATCTTTTTGCCATTAATAGCCGAAGTTTTCAAAGCATAAATTGGCTTTTCTTCATTTAAACTCAAATCTAAACTTTTATCCTTACGATCGTCTCTTTTGACACGATAGACTTGTCAAACCACCTTCCTCTTCTCTTGAGTTGGTAACCAATTTTTTTTACCGAAACGGTCCTTTGAATATGGTTGCTCCCCGGTGTTTTGCTTTCTTGTGGCGGCATTGTGTTTATGATATGATTGAGGTTGAATCTTTTGACCATGCCACTCCCACGATGGATAAGGATGGAAAACTATAGTGGGTGATCCATATGGTATTGACATAATCGGCATGAAGGGAGGATATGGAGCTTTTGAATAAGCTTTCCCCTTTTGCCGATTTTGATCTTCATGTTTGTATTTTGGAGGTCTTCTTGACGGTTTGGGGTAGTTTGGTTTAGTAGCATTCTTTGCATCTCTTTCTCTTACATATTTAGCCAAAAGCTCATCAAAAGTAAGCTTTGGCTTTCTACCCTCGTGTTCGTCATGGAATTTACCTCCTTCAACTTTTCTTAAATTGACTCTTGGATTTTTGTTCATTTTATTGACTCTAAGAAAACTGAAAGCTCCGAATTCACAAACTAGATGTTTCGGTTCTTTCAGTTTTGCTAGGTTTGGCTGATTTGAACTTGATCGGTCAAAATTGTTACTTTCAACAATACTATCATGAATCTCATCAGCAACTACAGTCTCTTCGTCGGAGGGCTTTAAACTATTTTCACCAAGAATCAACTTGCTACTTTTAGATGAATCGGCCAGTGACCGATTTGATAATTCCTTTCTATCAAGACCAATTGGAGCCAACTGGTCATCCTTATGTGTTTCTCCAAAACTCAATTGACCTCCATCAATGGCCGATTGGACCTTTTGACAGAACATATTGCAATTGTTAATACCATGATCAAAAGAATTATGCCACTTGCAATATGCTCGCTTCCTTATATCTTGTAGTGATGATATAACTTTGTGATCAATGAGCCTAATAGAATTGTTCTTAAGCAAGTTATCAAATAGATCATCACACAAAGTCAGATCAAAAGTGTATTTTGTTTTCTTTAGCCAATTCTTTTGAGGAGACGGCTTTACGACTGAGCAAACGAATGGTTCAGATTTCTCATCTATCCATTCGACCATGCATGTACTTGTGTATCTATTTCCGGATGCTTTAGAACTTGTTACCACACTAGCATCGGTTTTTGGAACATTAGTTAATCTTGATTTTGTTCTTTTAACATCCAAATGGCCACAAGTAAACCATTTGGATAACAACTTAGGCAATGATGAGGTTAAGACTTTGAATACTAAAACATTGCTGTTATCGGCCTTTCTAATTTTTACAATGCATGAACTGATACTATGTGAAAACTCTTTGTTGCTAACAAGTAAATTTCCCTCCTCAATCAATCTCTTAGAATCATTTACTGTGACAGTGCTAACGAATGTATCAATTGAAAACTCATGATCTAATTGGGAATTAGATAAAGTACTCGTAAAACGTACCTCATCAAAAATGTTTGAGAGGCGTGGAACTTTGATGTGAATCAAACTATGGTATGATAACGCCTTTGCCTTCTTGTCATCTTTATTTCCATGCTCCTGTTGATTTCCTTCAATAGTGGGTGAGAAGGGTTCTTTAATTTGTATAACCTTACCTTGTTCATCCTTCCTACAGCATGAGAGAAATTCTTGAAGTTCCTTCTCGTCTTGTTCCTTCCACCTTGCTCTTATCAACTTCCAACGCTCCTCAAATGCTTCATGAGAATCTTTGAGAATCCCATCTATAGATGTCACATTGATACATGGAGCGATGTTGGAGCTCAAGGTAGGAGAAGGCAAATTCGGCTTTGGATTAGCCAGAATTTCTATTCTTGTGCCATGTAAAGCATCATATGGCATTAGAGAAAAATTAGATGAAGGATATGAACTAGTATGGTCATATGTATCGTGTACCGGCACATTATATGACGCTATTATAGATGGTGCAATCGATGCCGATGCATTGAAAGAAGAAACACCATATTAGACATTCATAGAACTATTAGCATGTGGTGTTTTATAAAAGTTGGCCGAACTCATCATGTTGACATGACTTTGATGAATGTCCATCGGTATATGACACAGCTCCATCGCCGATGCATAACTATGTACATATTGAGTGTTGCTAGTATTACTAAAACTCGAAGTAAATGCATCATGAACAATGGGTCTTTGCATATATTCAGAATAATGATTTGAATAGTTAAGACCACTATCAATATAATGACTAGTCGATGTAACATGCTCACTAGGATATCTAGCAACATCAATATGAGAATTTGCAATGCTTGTAAAATGAGCATTAAGTGCAAATATTGCATACTGTAACTTGTGATCATCGTGGTGATATAGGTAGCCCACTATGTGTTTGCTTTTTCTTGATCAAACCGCAACAACAAGATGGCCTCGATCCCTTTTTCTTCCTTCTTAGCTCTTACAAGCAAAACCTGCTCAATGAGAACAACCAAGTAGATGCAATCGGCTCAAAGAGGCCAGACACGATAGTGATGACGAATCACAAAGATGGATTAATTAAATAAAGGACTAGGTTAAAAAAATCGGTTACTACGATAAAAACCGAATAATCGTTCCCCGTGGAGTCGTAAAAAAGTGTGTTGACACTGAAAAGATCCGGATCAACGCACCGAGAGCACTAGGTCGTACGGGTCGCAACAAACCAGATCGACAAAGTTACCTCCGATCTGTTTGTGAAGATATAGGTATCACGATTTCGTTGTGAAGGGCGGCTTGGTTTACGGGCAAACCTGCAAAGTGGTAGACAACGCGCTTTCGTGGTGAAGAACGACTAGTTTACGAGCAAACTACCAAAGGCTGTCGAATCTTCTGCCCGAGAGAGACCCTGTCTGAGCATGAGCGTCGTCGGACATGTCCTAGGTCGGCCGACAGGCCTTAAGACGTCATCTATGACCGTGGAGACCGGTAGATGAACACCATAGGAGGTTTGAAAGAGGATTATGATTTGGAGAGGTAAAAAGTAAAGGAACAATTGGTAGAATCGATTGGGTTACCTACTCAATCGGCCTTATGCCTCTTTATATAGAGGTGGGGTGGTCTTACCCCGTGAAGCCTCGAATTTCCTTCATTAGAAAACAAATTAACTTTGATTTGGTGTAAAAACTATCAAAAACAGATTTCGGGTACCGGACACTCCGGCACATTGTCGGAGACTCCGGTGGGTAAAATCCCACGTCCAGAGAGGGCTTACCGGACATTTCGATACTGTACCGAACACTCTGTCACTTTGTCAGAGACTCCGGTGATGACTCGGATGTTTTTTTGTTAAATCTGTAATTTCCTCGTCTGGTCTCCAAATTAGATGACCCATATACCTGTTTCGATCGTCTCGACGAGGGCTACGTCATGGAATCTTTAAATCATAGATTTGTCTTCATCTTTATGTTTTTTTAAGTAATTCTTTCATTTTTAGTAGAATTTTGCCAAACTCTTTAAAAATATCTTTCATGTCCTCAAAAATATGTTGAAAAACTATTCTTACAAAATAATCATTATCGGACATATTCGATTTACCAAACTAGAGCATCCGGTTTGAAAAAACAGAACTTTCGGTTTTCTTTTAGGTGTGACAGTTAGCATGTTACATCACGTTCTATGCCATACTTCACTGTCATCATCCTACAGTTTCTAAATCAAATCGCTCATTCATAGCTCACTCCATGACGAGAGAGATGTTGCAGTTACTTCCGAAGATGATTCAATCTTTTTAAATGTAGAATGTAATTTTTTTTCTATGCTTGTCCAGAATGACAAGTAAATTGCGGCGGAGGACGTAAATGAAAATCAAGAAATGAAGATGCACTAAGAAAGTGACTTTTCTTCAGCCCCTATCCCGCCTTGCTCTGCATAGCGTCACAATCATGCATCAAACATCGTGTGAACTAGTCACAACTTTTATATGGTCTTTTATTACAGTTGTAGAAGCAAATCATGTCGATGGTATTATAACTACTAGTCACACATACATTATGTGGCGTGGAATGCAAATGGTATGCCTCTAGCAGCATTGTTTGATGAGCAAGAGAGCACCATATATTAGCATGCATCACACACACACACACACACACACACACACACACACACACACACACACACACACACACAGAGACCCTTCCTGTTGCCTATTGCTTCCAGCGCCCTCTCAAGACTATGTCTCCTATCTGTTGTTTGATAAACTACGAGCCAGATGTATCCATGCTTCTTGCAGTGAATCACCCACAATAAGTTGCCACTTTTGAGATGTTGGAGCTTACCAAAATCAGAGAGACCTCGAGCAAAAGAATGAACAGTACCTTTACTACTTTGTACTGTTGTTGCAGGGTGATGAGAGCATGATTTCCGCAGATGGATGTGCAGAAGTACATTGATTGGTATTCATCTGGAAATCACACCACAGAACTCAACTCCAATCAGTTACACGGACAGGAATGTCACTAATGCAATTTCGGCCCTGCCGCAGTCATAAGCTCAGTTGCCAGTAACATGTTTATTAATATGTCTATCAATATGCTTATGACTCTTGCACTTGGGTCCACTACTGTAAAAGAGCGAATTATTAGCATCCTGCATATCTACAAGAGTTCAACACACAGATAAAACATTGTTGTGACATGGGTTTGGGAAGCCATGGGGACGAGGTAACTATGAAAAGTTAATTGTTGGAAGGAAATTAGATTCTTATATTATATATAGATATGGATCTTTCTGCCAATATGCACAAAAATTTCTTCTTGATCCTACATAATTTGTAAGTTGGATAGGTGCCTGATATGGCTACGACGTTGCTGTAAAGAGTCTTCAGTGATCTGTTCGTGGTGCCTAGATATTGATCAGGCTTGTATCCCAACCTCATCTTAGTTTGGTATACACCACATTGAAAATGTTTTTGTGCATGGTGGTGCTTGTACAACGTTTGTTTTATCGATTTTTCTGGTAATGAAGATTATTAAAGGCATTCATGTATCCACACTTATACTTCGGGACAAATGTGTAAGTTGAAATTTTAACGAAGTGGATCGAGACCACCGTTGTTTTTTCGCTTTACTAGTAGCTAGTTTAAACATCCATTTTCATGCCGACCTTCGAGGCATGTTTGAGACCAATTTAAACTTCCACAGTGGACTGGACTCAGCTTTAGTGTCGTTTCATCTGAAGCGTCTGGCTAATATTCAAACCAAAGAAACATGCAGATTCAAAGGAATGAATCCATCATAAATAGCCAGAAGCTTCAGAATTGCTATATGAGCATGAATCTGATTTTTAGCCTAGACCAACAGTTCTCGAGAACTCGCTCCAGGAGCTCAGCTAGACTATAACACATCTGCAGCAGGAACATAAGAGTAACTATAGCAGCTAGTGTCTGTAAGAAAGCGAAAAACACTAGGCACTTGCCTTTGGCATACGCTCAGTTGCTAGCAACATGTTTAATATGTTTATGAGATGCCTATGACTCCTTGCTCTTCGGTCCATTAGTGTACAGAGAAAGCTAAAAGGGCGAATTATTGACATCCTGCATTCCTACACGAGCTCAACACCCAGATAAAACATAGTTGTGACAAGGGTCAAAAAATGATAATATGATATCTTCAACACAGAAAGAGATGGGAAGCCATGGGGACCAGATAACTATAATAGGTTAATAGTTGGAAGGAAATTTAGCTTATTATGTTACATAGAGATATGGATCTTTCTGCCAATATTTACAAATGTTTACTTGATCCTACATAATTTCTATGTCGGGTAGGTGCATAGACCTGAGATGGCTATAGCACTCATCGCTGCTCCTAAATTTCTCCAGGCATGCCCAGCAAATGTGACTGCCACACCTGCACTCAACATGGTCACAGCCATCAGTCTTCTCAATTGTATACCCACAGGAAGGACAGTTCTTTACATTCTCCTTCCCTTTGCGCCATTCAAGCAGAGTTGCATCAGGGTCTTCTTTGTATTCTTTGTATGCCTCACAAGATATGAAAGGATGGTACTCGAGGTGGCACTTAGTGCAGATCTCCACTGAGCAAGACCCGCAGACAAAAGGTTTGCCTTCTCCATCTTCCGCAGCCACTTGGTAAATGGATGTGCAATCAGGTGTAGGACAGAAACGGTATAAGCCAGCACTAGATGCAACAAAAGCATTCAATGAAGCCCTTATCAGCTCTTCCAGCTGCTCATTTGACAACAGAGACCTCAGATCAACAAGAAGCAACGGTTTCTTGCACCCATTTTTGAGGCAACAAAGAGGGAAGTTGTCTTGTGATTTCATGGCAGATTCACACTGATCCACCAAGCAAGCCTTACAAAACATGTGTCCACAGGTTTCAAGCTTAAAAGGATCCTCCAGATCACAAAAGCAAATAGGACATGAATTCTCAGATGAAACTTGCACAAGACCATGGTAGTCAATAGAGATTATCAGTTCAGAGATCATCCCTTCCACCCTTTGCTTGTCTTCCTTGCTGCCTCGAACATAAAGCGCATGGCGCCGTGTATTTAACCAAAGCTCTACAGCAGGGACCTCTTTCTTTAAACCTTCTAAATCAACTCCAAATCTTTTTATCATTTCCTTCATCAAATTAGGTGGAAGGTTCCGACCTCGAAGACGAACTTCAAGAGGCTTCTTCTCATGGAGCTGTAGAAGTGCACTGGCCAGTTTTTCCTCTGCTGCAGCCACCTGATCTTGGTGTCCAAAGGCTTTAATATTCAGACTTTGCCTGTCATGCCAAATGTAAGTCCCAGTATCTTTTTCAACTGATTTCAAAAGTGCCATACCATCACAGGAGAAGAGCAGCTGAACAACACTCAATGTCAGTTCAGGATGGTTTACATTTTTGCCTTTCATCAAAAGCTCCAGAGGCCTTCTCAAATCTGCTATTGTTTTTGTGGCATTTGCGGTGAGCTTGATTCTGAAATTGCCATTCTCATTCTTTTCTAAATTGTACGACACACCTACATGCAGTAGCAATTGATTAAAGATAGGAATACTTATTGATGGAAGTACTTTAAGTAGGTCGTTCACATAATGACAATATTACCATATATTTAAACAACCATGAAATGATTAGGGTCAATCCACAACCACATTGAAACTAAAGAGGCCTTTGAAGATTTTTTAAGTTCATAGTAACAGTATACTTATGGATGGAATTCGCTAATACAATAACTAACCACATTTAACAAAGTTACACAATGTTCCAACAAATAAATTGGACTGTATCCTGCTGAGTTTCTAATAGAATTTCACCAAATGCATTAAAAATTACATTAACATAGAGCTTCAGAAACAAATGATATTAAAATTTTATTTGTGTAAAAAATTAAACATTCAAAATAAAAAAAAAATGTTACATATGTATATATTGTGTGGTTTTCTATTCATATTCAAGCAAAGATTTATGATATATTTCTTCTCAGAGCAAGTAAGAATATGAGGGGAGAGAGGTCAGCCTGGTGCATGTAGCTCCCGCTTGCGCAGTCTGGGAAAGGGTCCGACCACTTTGGGTCTATTGCACACAGCCATCCCTGCATTTCTGCAAGAGGTTGTTTCCAGGACTTGAACCCATGACCTCATGGTCATAAGGTAAAAGCTTTACCACTGAACCAGGGATACCCTTCTTACTTTTTCTACAACAGAAGTTGCATAAAGAGCCAACAAGAACAGAACAACAAAAAGCATCAGAAACAGCAAAGAGCAGTAAGGAAACAAGAACAGAGCAGTGATGAGAGGAAGGCTGATTACGATGCAGTCCCCAGTTCAATAAAAACCATAAGCAGGCAATTTTCTTAATAGACAAAGAATATAGCATACCTTTTTGGGTTCGGAAGCTTTCGAGCAGAGAAGCAACCGTCTGGCTAATAACATTGTAAATGCGTACTGGACAGGAAATAGTACTAGTAAATACATTCTGGCACTGTATTTTCTGCCAAGGAAGACAACAAGGAAGTGTTCTTCCTTGAAGATGGTCCAGTGCTCTTGCAGCTTCTTTGTGAAGACCTCCATCAAAAGTTATTGCTGCTCTCATCATTGAATCTTTCTCTTCTGGTGGAAATACTTCCACACAGAAATTTTGACCAGGAAAGTTATGGTTAGGCATGAACAGAGATATCTCTCTTCTAAGTGCTTCTTCACATTCAGAAGTAGAGGGACTAGCTATGGGTGGTCCTCTAACCAAGTGGATGTCAAGGATTCTCCTAGTTGTTGCACCACGGAAAGCATCATACAACTCTGGCTCTGTTACATGAAATGGAACCCCTCTGACAAAAATACAGTTCTCAGACTTCTTACTAACCTCACAATTAACATTCTTTCCACTAACTCCTAGGGAAAAGCAGTCCTTTACCACAAATTCAGCTTCCCCACTAGCACATGTCACAAATGCAAGTCCCTTGCTAGGTCTACGTGGCCAAAATACTTTGGCTCTTACAGCAGGAAATGGAAAGCCTCGACCGTCGTAAGAGCGTACAGGAACCACTTTTAGAAAGGAACCATGAAATTCTATTCCATTCAATTTAGAAACAGCATCGTCAGTACATTCTGGTTTAAGGAATGTAATTTTACCCCACTTTGTCCCATTTCCAATTTTGTGAAAATGAGCTACACCAGGGACAAGAGTTTCCACCAAACAAATAAGCTCCTTGTCATCTATGTCACAAGCATTTTCATGCATAACCTCCACTGTTAGATCTCTCTTCTCAAGTTCCAAATGCTTGATTTCAGCACCAGAGCCAAATAGTGCAATAGGAGAGCTACCAAGTCTTCCTGGAAATAAACTTCTCTCAAGACATTCATTACGCAGCATCTTAACTTCAAGTTCCAAAGCATCACTAACAACACGAAAGACCTTTTCCATATCATATTCTTTCGCAAATAACAAAACTTCATTGTTTCTGAAGTCTCTTTCAACAGCTATGCAGTCATCTCTGCAGCCTTCCTTTAGAAGTGAGATAACTTTCTGAAAGTTTTGGTCAAATTTTCCACAAAATCTTCTTAGTAAGATATTTCCAACCCCAGTAATCACTTTCATTTGCAACTTATTCTTCTCCAGTTGCTTAATAAAAGACATGGGATGAACTGTACACAAAGCATCATGATCAACAGCAGTTACACATACTAAATATTGATTAGGGACTGACAAAATTTCTGAAAAGACTACCCATTCAGGCTTGCTATCATAAATGAGCAATGAGCATGAAGGGTGAAGTTGCACAGGCTGATCTGCTGAAATCACGTGATACCCAAATCTTTCATGTCCAGAAAACATAGCAAGATTACCTCTAAGAGAGGATAGAAGAATCCTCTTTAGCAAAGTATCATGCTCAGTAGGCACCTCAGGGTTCCAACACCAATAACTTGGAACAATGATGTTTAGCTCATGCTTTAGACAATTTTCAAGTTCAGATATAGTTTCTTGGCACCTCCTCAGGGTCTTAGCATTGAAACTATTTTGCCAGCACCACACATTCTTGTTCTCATGCACATCCTCCCACTTCTTATAAACAGCAAGCAAAGTGAAAAGGTCTCCATTAGGGTGACAGAATGGGACTTTCAGACGGTCAGCTTTATATTTCTCCTCGTCAGTGCCCACTCTACAGAATATACTACTGGAATTTGCCATAACAGCGGCTAGGACAAGACCTTCTTTCTTCAAACCAAGACTGAAGCAATCGAGCATGATTTTCCCAAGCCTTGGCTCAATTCCCAATTTGACCAGGTGCTGTCCAGTATCAGTGAGCTCAAATCCATTACAATTATACTTTATGGCACCTATTTGTTCCAGATTGTTCACTGCCATATTGATGGATTTTGGGTCTGGAGCATCAACAAAGTCAAAATTTTGTACATCCCTAACACCCAAAGCAAGTATTCTCAGAACAGCAGTAGCAAGATGAACTTTCCTAATTTCAGGTTCTTGATGCACTTGCATCAAACCAAATTCAGATTCAGAGTAAAGCCTGTAACATTTACCTACTCCTGTTCGACCAGCCCGGCCAGCACGTTGATTAGCAGAACTTTGGGAAATCCAGTTGACTTTCAGTACATTAAGACCACTACTAGGCACAAATCTGCATTCCTTGGCCAAGCCAGAATCAACAACATATTTCACTTCTTTTATGGTCAATGATGTTTCAGCTATATTTGTGCAGAAGATAATCTTTCTCTTTCCAGGATAGCTTTTGAACACTAGACTCTGATCCACATGGGAAAGTTTTCCATGCATCGGAAGTACAACGGCATCTGGATCGCTGAAAGTTCCACACGCACATTCTACTTCCAGCTGAGATGTCAAAAAAGCAAGGATAGCACCCTCTTCTTCATTCTTGTGAATTACATTTACCATTCTTACAACATCAGAAACATAGGAAGCAGTAGCACAAGCAACACGAGAAATAGCTGGCACAGTATTCAAGGAAACCTCTGCTGATATATCTGGGACATATTTAATTTCAACAGGAAAAGTTCGCCCTTTAACATGAAATGTTTGACAGCCATAAAAGTATTCAGCAAGCCTGTCAGCATCAGCAGTGGCAGACATTACAATAAGTCGTAAATCCAACCTATCCGGTAACTTCTTCTTTATCAAAGCTAAAAGAAGATCTGTGTTCAAGCTTCTTTCATGAGCTTCATCAGCAATAATATACGAAATGCCATCCAGGCCTGTATCACTCATGCAGCGATGCAAAAGACAACTGTCTGTGGTGAATATAATCTTAGAACAAAGATCTTGAGAATTTGAGAAGCTTGAAGAGAACAGCACGGAATTGTCCCCATAACAGCCATTAGTCTCTTCATCTACTCTATGCGCTAATGATATAGCAGCAATTTTCCGTGGTTGAGTACAGACAATTGAACCATGAGCAGCAAGACCTGAGTCAGCAAGAAACTGGACCAACTGCGTACTTTTCCCAGAACCAGTTTCACCTGTTAAGATCATGACCTATAGAAACCAAGTCTTATATAAGCTAGAGCAAAATACTTTTAACTTCTCATCAGAATGTCATGATTATACTTTTCAAATAAATTCATGAAGTAAATAAAGGCTAGTTGTTGTAGGTAAAATAATTGCTTACAATGTGACAAAAGGACACTTGAGAGAAGACTTCATAAATAAAATTTTAATGCTTTATAAGTTGAAAGTGCACTTCATAAAGCTTACTTTTGACAATCACATAAACACACAAGCAAGTATGTTTTGCAACAACACTGTTTAAAAAACAGTCACCTTGTCTCTGCATAGGTGCTTGGGGGAGCAAAACTGCTTTCTCTTATGCCTAGTTGTTCTTTACTTAATAATCCATCTAATATAAAATATTCTCCTATTTTCCCATATTTCTATGTTTATATGCGAAAAGTAGAAACATCTACAACTCACCTTGGCGTTAAGCTGAGCAACACTGCCTTCTCTTTTGCCAAGACGTCTTTCCATGTTTTCCCTATTTATCTACCCTAAATTCAATATATTTCTATTTTACCATTGTTCTTTGTTTATTTGCAAAACTACAAAATCCTAGGCTCACCTAACCATTGGGCGGAGTTTGATCTTCCGCCAAGCTCCTAGCAAGTTTCGACACATTTGATGGTTATCAAATTAAAAGCAAACTCAGTTTATCAATGATGCAGTAGAATCAGCTAAAACAAAGCCAACAGCAGAAAATGCAATCTGAGAAGGTACCCACACCCAAAGTCCAGATACAACCGTGCTTGGGGCATCAAATATTTTTCATGAAAAACATATCAAGAATAAATTTTTTTTAGCAAAAGGCAGGTGTTCTGCCGCTTCATTAAAGGAGGAGAAAAGGCAGGAAGAATACAAGAGTTCGGAAAATAATAAAAAAACAAACAGACAACAACCACACACAACAAAACAAATTGAGGTGCCAGCAAGGACAGCTGACACAACGCCTGGGGAGCTACAATTACGTATCAAGCATAATCAAGCATACAGTCCGACTGCATTGCAATTCTCTTGGAATTAAAACTGCACAATGAGTTCCAGTAATCAATTCTTACCTGGTTACAAAAAGTTTGATTCAGAATCCTTCGGCGGTACCCATATATAGGCATCCCTTCCTTGAGCCTCCTGCACTCACGCAGCATCACCATGTGCACCCTTGCAAAGTCCAACTCCCCGTCTTTCACGATCCCGAACACGTCCACCCCCTCCTCCTCTTCCGTCCCACATAACATGGCGTGCCGTATGGACATCATCGCAGCCTTGTACTCGGCAATTTTGGCATCTACCAAGGCCTTCTCATCCTCCAGTGTTTTCTTCTGGAGGCGAAGCCGATCGAAGTCGCGGAAGCTATTGTGCAATTTCAGGCGCCTCTTCACATCCTGAATCGACGCGGCGAGTTCAGCGGAGCGAGCGGCCGAGCGGTCCACGAGGCCAGAACCGAGGAGGCGGGAGGCGTGGTGCGCGAAGAGGGAGGCGATGAGCGGGGACGCGTGGGCCGCGAGGGCGGGGTCGGGGAGGTGCGGGTTGAGCAAGTGCATCCCCTCGAGGCGGAGCGCCCAGAGCTCCCGCGCGGCGTCCGCGGCGGCCTGGAGGGAGCGGAACACGAGGTGCGCGGCGGAGCGGCCGGTGGAGCGAACGTAGAGGTTGGCCGGGGCGGGGCACGGGAGGCTAGCGACGAGGGCCTCCACCTCAGTGGCGGTGGGCGTGGAGAAGTCGGGGCCCGGGCGGCAAAGGTTCACAATGAACCGCGGCGACGACGGCTGCACGGGGCGGTTGCGTTGGGGTTGGTGGTGGTGGTGTAGATTGTGGTTGTGGTGGCGGTGGTCGGGAGGCGGCGGCGGGGCCCAGTCCGGCGGGTGGAAGGGGCGGCTGTCTTGGAATCGGCGCATGGCGGCTGCCGTCGGCGGCCGTGCGCGGCGGCGATGCCGGAGGAGCGGGTTCCGAGGGTTTGAGAAGGTTTTTCGGTTTCTGGCGACGGGGACGGGGACGGGGACGGGGACTGGGCCCGGGGGAGGCGGGGAGTTCAGATGGAAGGGAGAGGTGGGAGACGAGGAGGACGCTGGTTTTTTGCGCTCGAGTTGTTTTTGTTGGTGTTTTCCCAGGGCTGTTTCCATCTGGAACTCCGGTGGGTCCCTTTGTCCTGCATGGACTTGTAGGTAGAGTACGTGTAGCTTGGCCCCAGGATCCCAGTTTTAAAATACCACTCATTAAAATTCATGAATTCAGTTAAAAATATTTATGAATTTTATTTTATCACAACATCATAATATTAATTCTCCTCTGTTGGGATTTAATTTCTATTTTAGCTATTTATTCATGAATAGACTAGAGTAAAAAGAAAAGAGTGAACACAGATAGAGACGCACTGGGAACGAGATAGTTGGAGTTATGCCCACGCAAAGTGCGGTACTCGCCAAAATTCACAGCTCAGTGGCCGTTAGAAATGTGAGGGGCAAAATTCACAGCTCACTGGCCGTCAGAAAGGTGAGTGGGATTCTCGCCAAAATACACAGCAATGACTATTAGAATGCCCACCACGTTTTTGTGGGCACAAATGGTCATGCCTTGCGCTTGCTGGCACCACCGCCCGCACCCTCGGCCGCCACGTCGCGTTGCGCCAGATCCCTGTTTTAAAATACCACTGATCAAAATTCCACTGGGTTCCCTTGACGTGCATGGACTTGCGAGCGTACGTGTAGCTTTTCTCCATGATCCCTGTTTTAAAATACCACTAATCAACACTCATGAATTCAGTTAAAAACATTCATGAATTTTATCCTATTGTGATATCATAACATTGAGATGAATCAATTTTGACATATGCATGTCACATACTACATGGTTTTTAGTTTTTTTCACCAATTTTATTTTGGCATGTTTTACTCATGGCAAGTTGTCATGCACCCTCGGTTGGGATTCAATTCCTATTTTAGCTATTTATACAGAAATTGACTAGAAAAAAAAAGGTTAGCAGAGATAGAAATGTTCTGGAAATGAGTCATTTAGAGTTATATCCACGGACCCTGACGAATAAAACATCCTCAAAAATGCCGAGCCGAGTGGCTAGCAGAATGCGCACCACACTTTTAATGTATACAAATGTGCCTCCCTCGTGCTCGCTGCGCTGCCTCGGATTTTCTACCGACATCCGCAATTGCGAACGCTCCTCCACGTGTTCGATCCGTGCGCCGGGCAGTCCAGGTAAGCGTGTGGAGCCCGGAGTAGGCGCAGGGCACGAGGCAAGGCACAACCCGGCCCGGCCCTTACGCAGCTGCGTACGTCGGCAGACAATCCGCAAGCTCCCCCCACCACTTTGCCCCTGCTGCGTGTTGCTCACCTGTGACAGGGAGCTCAAATGTGTGTGAAATTCTGAGATGTGATTTAAATAACTTAACTAATAAAGCAAATTATAATAAAATATATTATATTTATCTAATTTTTTAAAATACAATAAAATTGTCAAAGATAATTTTAAATATCAACTGTGACAATAATTTAAGAGCAAAGAGGTATGCAACACTTATAGGAGAATCCATCTTTTTATGCGGAAGACCAACTTGAAATAAGAAGGTAAGCATAGGAGCGAGAAGTACTCTCTCCGTTGCATGATAAGTTGACGTTTTGGATTGATCAAATCTATCTTTAATCAATAATTTTGATAATTTTAATAAGATAAAAATATATAATAAAAATTGCTTATGATAAATTTAGAAGTACAAGTCTTGTATTAAAGTTAATCAAATTTATAGAAATCATTAATTAAAATTACATCTAATCAAATTCAGACCTAAATAGCACGCATTGACAGCCATCAAAAAGGTAACCACTTATCATCATTATACATTTGGATCAGAGTTCTCTAAATTAGAGACTTAAGTTAGGGTAATATAGCATTTGCTACAGTGTTATGTGAGATTTCGAATAGTACTTTGCATGAACAATGTAGAATTAATTTTAGCTAGTTACTGTAGCAGTAAATAATCACATTTACTATTTGTTGCAATGTGGCATCGAATTTGATCTATCAGATTTTATGTTTTAATCAAACAGTTGAGAAGATGTCCAAATTCATGGTAATGTAGCTTAGGTGAATTTAGACCTCCACTTGAGAGACCCCCACTTCCAGAGCGTTCCTCACCAACTTTGGGGACGAAATTGCACCAAGTAGGCCAAAGTTATGTACTATATTATATTTCAATAGCCCAATAAGTAACAGTATATATCGGGAAAAAATAACTTGTGCTATCCGTGCCCTCAAATTGATATCATTGGAACAACATAACATATTTAGTTTGAACTAAAATTGTTATCTTAATTACAAAAATTTAAAAAGAAGTACTGGTATACAATAACGCAAAAGAAAAAAACTTGGTGGTGTTTGGTTCAACAATGGTAATGTATTGCAATCATAATCAGATGCATATGTAATCAGAATCAATGTGTCCTATTATAATCTTTGTTTAGTTAAAAATATGTAATGATTTTTGATTCCATTATATTATTTGGTTGAGAGAAAATGTAACATAATGAAATTAACTAGCACCAACACGACAACGTTGCTTGTACTGGTCCAGCTTACACATGGATCATCGATTTTATTCAACAATTGAAGAGGTCATGCACATGCATTCACCAGAAGTATAGTCCAGCAACCAATCTCCACAAGATTCACAACCAATTCATGGGTTAGATAGAAATAGAGGGAAAACGAGGGTGTGCAAACTGAATCCAACCCATGTGCACGAGCGAATATGAAGAAATGAGAGAGAGAGAGAGAGAGAGAGAGAGGAGATTAGCTTAGAACACACCGCACCGTCGCCTTGCCCTTGCTCGAGGTCACCTTACACTTACATGCATCATTCCTCCGGGAAGAGGTAGGCGGTGGCGCATTGTTCCAAAGCGGTGGCGGCTACCGAAGTGGACCAGCTGGGTTTGATGCTGCGATGGAGGAGAGGAGCTTTGGAAAGAAGCGTGCTAGTGGATAGGTGGTGAAGTACATTAAGTGCCTTTGGAACCACACCGTGGCCACAGGCCGCAACGCCACCAACAGGTGCAGGAGGTGGGTTCGTTGGAGGCCCTCAAGTGCTCCACCTGTGGCTGCCACCACAAGGAGGTGGACAATGATGACCGAGCCGCACTCCATAGGGAAGAGGCATGTCGGGGCAAGACAGGAACGGGCAGCGGCGCCAGTTGCTGAAGTGGCCCAGATTTGACCAGTGGCAAGAAGGGAGGAGGTCGCTCGCCAACTGGGGAGGGGCCACACTTCGTCTGAGTGAAGGGACACGTGCTGCCAATTAACCGGGGAGGAGGTCTGCGTCAACCGGGAGTGCCGCGCGCTGGCCGTCGGGGAGGAAGATTGTGAAAGTTGCTAGAGGGGGTGAATAGGTAATCTAAAATAATTTTTGAAAAACAAACTCAACGAACTGTCAGACCACCGGAGTCTCTGGTGAAGTGGCGGATACTCCGGTCCTAACTTACCGGACACTCCGGTCAAACAGGCACTTTGGATGAAATTTAAATCTAAGCAAGTTTTAGCGAGTTCTAACAAGTTTCACTTGAATCAAAACTAGAATATGATATAAAAAGTAGATCTAAGCAATTAAACAAGCTATAGATTAGAGAGCAAGTAGATCGAAACAAATCTATAAATATGAACAACAAGAACAATATAAACTTTCAAGAATGAAAAGTGCACGACACAATATTTTACTTCGAAGTTCGAGTCCACGAAGGAATTCTACGTCTCCGTTGAGAGGTTCACAAAGAACGAGATCTCACTTGATCCTCTCTCACTCAACCAACCACAAAGGTAAGGTTGAGTTTTCCACTAACAAATCTCTTTCGAAAAGAGGTGAACAAACTTTTCAGGGCGTCAGCACATAAGTTGGGAGCTCTCGGTCACACCTAGCAGTATAGGAGCAAAAGCTCCAAGAGTAACAAACTTGAATCAAAGTTCGACGGTGCCGCAAATGCTCAATGGAAATGAAAACACTTCTCTCACAATCTCTAGCTTAAATCTTGCAAACTTAGGTCTTGGAAGGGAGTGAGAGAGTGTTTTTGAAGCTCAAAAGTGTTGTAAGCAAGTGTGAGTCTCCAGCCATCTTAAAAGGGGCTAAGGGGGTATAAATACCTGGGCTCCAAAAAGTAACCGTTAAACCACATTCTGACTGACCGGACACTTCAGCACTTTGTCGAACACTCCGGTGAGACCTCTCAGGTTGGCATAGCCTGAGCCATCAGAGTCTCCAGCACTGTGCCGGATACTTCGATGAGCCCTCGAGTGCGGGCTGCTAGGCCACCGAAGTCTCCGGCACTTTGCCGGACACTGAGGTGAGCCTTCTCTGGTAAAGGCTGTAAGCTTCACTGGATACTCCGGTAATGTATCAGATACTCCGATAAAAAGTCTCGGATTAGGTCAAGATTTGAGCATTTTTAACACTTTGAGGCTTTAATTTGAGTCCCTCTTGATAGTACGACATACCTAGACTTAAGAAATGATAAAAACTAGTATTCTTCCATAAGAAAAGGCTTCGTAACTTGATCAAGAAAATTTGGGGTCTTCTTTTTTTTTCAATATTCTTTTCTTCTTTTTGAAATTTCTCAACTGTTAATATACTTAACAAATGTCATTAGCTCTTTGAATGATTTATTATCATCCACCAAAACATATTAGGGGGCTTAGATGCACTTTCAATCTCCCGCAACGGTGAGAAGGAGTCCGTGAGCCCGCAGAGAGGAGGGGGCGCCAATGGGGGGAAGGATGAGCGAGAGTCGAGATGGGAGGGGAGTGAGTCGTACGGGTTCATCTGATACACAGGAGGGGAGGGGAGGGAGTGGGACGTGTATAGCCCCGTATCTGATTACCCAGTGATGTGAACACTGATCCGGACTTGAATATGTTACATTTTATTGAACCAAACACGTCCCTTGTTTCATGGAAAATCAAAGGAAGCGAACTTAAAGCTCTGTTTGGATGTAAAGTATTTTTGGAGTTTTAGGAAAATACTATGGTTTTGTTAAAAATTTTGGTATTAGAAAGTAAGTAGGTGTTTGGATGATAAAAACTTTGTAGTTTTAAAAATCATGGTATTGATAAAAAGTGCAACTATTTTTTAGTTTTAAAAACTTCATTTTTGACCTTTTTTTAAACTATAATTTTGTTTAGCATTGATTTCTAATACTATTGTTTTTTTATACCTTAGTATTGAAAATCTATGATACCGAAACAGGACTAATTGAGATCCCAGCGTATTTCTTCGGTATCGATCCGATCCAATCTCTTATGTGGCCCCGGTTCATATATATATGTGCCCTCTCATAACGAGTTAACACAAAACTATAAACTAATCGGTTTCAAACAGTTCTAAAAACCGATAGGTTTATTGGTAAAACTGGTTAAAAATTGATTTGCTACGGTACCAACTATACCACGTATCATTTTGGTAGAAAATCGTTCGTTTCTAATGGTTCTTGAAACCATGCTCATCACAAAGCATAGACGTGGAAAAAAAAAATGATGATCCAAGTATATTAAAGTGTCTTTGCTAGTGATATGTTCTTACTGCTCCTTCCAACGTTATATTAGATCATTCATTTTATTATAAAATTACTCAAATGTGTAAAATTATTAGTTACTCCCTCCGTCTCAAAATAAGCGTCTTTTATATTTTCAAACATTTACTTTTGATTATTAGTTTTATTCAAAAAAATTTGTGAAAATATTATTTATTTTATTTAAAATAATTTATTGTCAAAAATACTTTAAGCATAATTTGTTTGTTTCTGTATTTTCTGCAAATTTTTGAATAAGACTAATAGTCAAACATTGATTTCAAAAAATAGATAACATCACTTATTTTAAAGACAGAGAGAGTATATTTAAATAACTTTAATGATAAAATAAATTATAACAATATACATGATATCTATTATATATTTATATCTTTTAATAAGAAAAATGTTTTAAAACCGCACTGAGTAGACGGTAGACAGAGTCTAATAAGGTCAACTTAAGGTTCCGAACCTCTTTAGTTTTTCATCGTATTTTTTAGCGAATCTGTAAATAGAATTCCTCAAACGTGGAGCATTTTTATTTCATAAGGGATATAATGCTCTTGCACTGGGACGATCAGTCGCCACCGTTGGCAATCTGCCTCAGGAACTCGCGCAGGTCCCAGTCCGAGCTCCCGTCACCAGCCACGGCCACCCTCGCGCGCTCCCTCCACTCAACTACACGCGCCGCCACCTCCCCCGCCGTCGCGGCCTCCACGCATCGCACCAGCTCTGCTGCCTCCACGACGCCGTCCGTGGCGCGTGCCGCCGCGCGGACACCCGTCCGCGTCCACTCCTCGACGAGCCACGCGCCCGTGCCCTGGTCCGAGTACTGCGGCGCCGCCACGAGCGGCACGCCGCACGCGGCGGCCTCCAGCACCGAGTTCCACCCGCAGTGCGTCACGAAGCACGCCACGGAGCGGTGCGACAGCACGCGTGCCTGG